>OX421494.1:17242037-17464537 GCA_949126835.1 Anisus vortex
TATTCTTTGGCACACTATTATCAAAAGGTTGCCTACCCCTGTTCTAGAGTATTTCTATATTTAGGGGTTTTACCCATCATGTCTGGGCCCGGGGGTTCGAATTCTGGAAAAGACTAGGATATTTTATCGGGTCTGGGCAGGGCGGAGGGGGTCAAAGAGTCTAACCATCTTTCATGGGAAAAGCAAAGGCGTATAGGCACTGTGCTAGTCACACAATCCACTGAGTGCTTTTACGACTATTTCTTGCTTAAATTTTTGTAAACATTTCTCTTCATACAGCATTGTCTTATTGCTTTTTTTTTAATTTCTTCATAAAAATATGAAGAAGAAAAAATATATTGCTCAATAAACACTAGAGTTTACAATTGAGTACAATCTAGAACATTACAACTTGGCAAAGACTTAAAGACTTAGTGCACATTTCTCTCCATCCCAGACATCCACGCTGAGACGTCTTAAAACATTTAATACTGTATAGTATCATTACAAGGATAACACGTGAGACAGATCTAGTTTCTTCTTTCAACTCAGCACTAAATCTAAAGACCACTGCCATGTCTTAATGGTGCGACGCCTTAGCCTTAGGCAAAGTTCCGCGCCATATATTACCCAACCATTAAGGCGTTAATCGCGTTTCTTTTTTATTTTCTTTTTTTTTTCGTGTTAGTTTCTTTCGCAACACACACACACACACACACACACACACAAAAAAAAGAAAGCTAATATTTTTATTTAATATGTTGTACCTAAATAGTTTTAAACCGTAAAACTTTTACAAAAAAAATGTAATGTCAAAAGCAGAGTTCTTTTGGTGGGATTTATTTTTCTTTTTAACAAAACAAACTTTGCCGGTGGTTTTTTTTTTTTTGGTCTTCTTTTTTTTATATTATTATTATTGGTTTCCTTATTCAATGGCTTTTTATTTGTTTATAGAGAGATGGGGAGATTCCCGTTCTCGCTGGGATGTACTTTTAAGATATACCACGTGATGTTTGTCCCCGTGATTATTTCCAGCGGAACCAATATCCACGTCAGTGTAAACACGAGCCGCCAATAATGTTCATCCGGTTCAAGCTCATCATGTGATCTTCGACAGATTTGATGAGAAGTGAGAAGAAAGCACACAAAAAAAACAAAAAAAAAGTTCATCTTAAGACACTAGCCTGTACTACTTTAAATATTTACATTCTTCGTAAACTTTGTTATTACATTTCTTTCTTTGATTTTTTTGTGAAGGTACAGAACCCCCCGATTCTCGGATTATATTAATTTACCTTCTCGCTACATTTTGTAAATAAAGATGTGCTTTGTCAAAACAAACAGCTGAGATCGGCAAAACTCGAATAGTGCAACAACAATAACAAAGAAAGAATTTCATGACAAAATACAAATCAGCTCGTAATAGCCCTGATTTAAACCTATCTGTTCTACAGCGTAGTCTACACGAGTTTTAACAGACTTGGGATTCAACTCAACGCACTTGAGGTTGAGGTTTACAGAACTTGGGATTCAATGAACATCACGCTAATCGGACATGGAATTCAACGAACTTGAGGTTTAGCGGGCTTTGGATTCAAAGAACATGAGGTTTAGCGGACTTGGGATTCAACGAACTTGAGGTTTAGCGGGCTATGGATTCAAAGAACATGAGGTTTAGCGGACTTGGGATTCAACGAACTTGAGTTTTAGCGGACTATGGATTCAACCAACATGAAGTTTAGCGGACTAAGGATTCAACGAGCTTGAGGTTTAATGGATAAGGCATTTAATGAGCTTGGGATTTAACTAGCTTGATGTTTATTGGACAAGCTCAAAGATGCGTTTCTTTTTTTTTTAAACTGATTTCAACCAATGGGGTTTATGCAAGGTATTTTAATTAAAAATTTTATTGAAAAAAATAAAAGAAAAACATAACGCAACGTCGGTGTAGTGTCATTATTTTTATCTGGGTTTAAAAACTAATAATCTCGTAATACTTATAAATAAACAGCCAGAAATATCTTTTGTCCCACAGGAACCCTCAGTTTATAAAGACCCTCAAATTTGTCTCGTCCATTATGACGTTATGCAGTTGGTTAATTCAACACACACAAAAAAACAGCAAGAGAGAAAAAAATGCACAAATGTCTAAAGACGGAATGCGACAGAGCGGGTTGTTTAGTGCTAATTTTATCTCATCATCGTTGTCTAACTGTACTGTATTACATTATGTCGTGGACATTCTTCAAGTCATTTTGCCTTTTACTCTAAATTTACTTTATTTTTATTTTAAAAAAAGAAAGGGTAAATTTGTTTCGATGCAGCCTTAGGTTTTTTGATAACCAACAAGCACACACACACATCACTGCTAGCCATTCAAATGTATTTATTGTAAGCCCAGTTCACAAATGAGGATTGAACTTTGACTTTAAAAAAAACAAATACACACACACACACACACCCAGACAGACAAGAGAAAGAAGAAAAAAACAACAACAACGATGAAATGCACTGAAAAATGTATTTGAAGTTATTGTTTTAAAACCTGAAGTATGCCCTACACTATATTATTACCGAACACGCCGCCATCGTGAACGGAAAACAAATTGATTTTTTTTTTCAAAATCATTTTCTTTTTCTCCCCCCTCATATTGAAAGCAAAGCGAAAGAATGGCCGGCGGTGGTGGATGAGGTCGAAGAGAGAGAATAGTTTCACCCCCCCCCCCTCCAATCTTTCCTTTCCCATCCAGAAACAAAAAAAAACTCACATAGTGATAGGGTGGGGGGGGGGGGGGGGTGGAAGAGAATAAAAAACTGGAGGTGGGTCTGCACAATCATGTGAAATTCATCAAGTCTGACACTTTCTTGGACCTTTGCCTGCAGTACAAGTTTCCACCTATTTAAGAATATGTTGTTTTCCAGTCCTGTTTTTTTATTTTTTAAATACTTTTTTCATGTTTCTTTTTTTTCCTTTTTTTTTTTTTTTGTTCAAGCCAGAATCGTTTATTCTGGGGGTATTGACAAGGTAGATAGGTGTGAGTTTAGATACAATATCTTTAACCAATGTATTGTATTACACGTGTGAATGCCCAAAGTGGAATGTCGAGAAGTGGATCATCGTGCTCTTTGTGGTATGCTTCATGAATTTCTTCGCTACGACAAATTTGTGAGATCCCGTGAGTTATGCTCAATGGCCCAAGGACTATGATACCATTGCCTTATGTTTAATGAATTCAAGAATAGGAGCCCGCTGGGTTATGTTTAATGAATTCAAGAATAGGAGCCCGCTGGGTTATGTTTAATGAATTCAAGAATAGGAGCCCGCTGGGTTATGTTTAATGAATTCAAGAATAGGAGCCCGCTGGGTTATGTTTAATGAATTCAAGAATAGGAGCCCGCTGGGTTATGTTTAATGAATTCAAGAATAGGAGCCCGCTTGTCAGGATGTGTTTAGGATTAGGACATCAACCTGGCAGAAGTTGGACAATGAGAGGGGTGCGGAGTCGTAGGTGAGTGGGGGGTAGTGGTGGCAGGTTGTCTTGGGGTATGAGTTACCGTGACTGGAATCGCCCTGGAATAATTATTATGTCTCTCCTGGCTCGTTAGATATTATGACGGATACAACAGACAGTTCTAAGTAGTCAAATAAATCGCTGGTTAAGTTCAGGTGTTTATGATCATGTCAATTCTTCACTCAATGGCAAGATACATATACGAATTTGCACAGGCTTCAGTTAACACTCAACACATGGTACTGCTAGGTTATCCAACATTAGGGAACGTAGCTATGTTCATGAAAATACTTACACTGGCAAAATATCTATCTATACACATGCGGGCGGTATATCCTATGGAACGAACTGAATATGTGGAGGCTAGAAACGGACATGTTTCTCCACCTAACGCTTGAGCCGAAGTGCGCTAAAACTAGTTAAGCGCGCTTTCGTGGATTTTAGTCACGTGATCAGTGGTCAATTTGATTGGATAGCTACATTAGTTTAGAATTACATATGTTCTGGTTGGCTGGTTTGAAATATACTTGCATAGAGGATTGACTATTGGGGGGAAAAATAAATGAGTAGTTACTATCAAAATACAACATGAATCATAATGACAGCATAATAGAATATATATATATATATATATACATACATTAAAGAATACACACACGTACAATCACACATACAAATGGTGTAATACCAAATTGGCTGAATCAAGTTGCAAACTCTGAATTCGGGAATGAAAGAGTGTAGAGAGGGTTAAAGAGAGGTGAGGAGAAGAGTGCTGGAGGATTTCACTTGCGTAAGAAGAGGGGAAGAGGTAATGGCATCCCCTACTCTCTTCTTTCTAACCTAGACTTTGCGCTAATCTAAGGTTCGCTTGCTATGCTTGGGTCTATCTATGTATGCTATCTGACTAAGGGTGCTACTAAGGTTACGGTTAAGTCCAGAATCGTGACACCCTGGGTTATGTTTAATGAATTCAAGAATAGGAGTAAAGTATCCCGTCGTAACAAATTTGTTCCATGGGGCCGGTCAAGCAGCGTTCACCAGTTTCTCTGGTCACGGAATAATAGGAGATTGTGTGGCCAGCACAATGCCCAGCCGCATTTACCTTACCCCAACTTAAGTCAGGTACCCGTCAGAGCTGGGTAAACTCAGGGACACCCTCCAGACCCAGAAACCAATTCTACCCTTCACCAGGATTCGAACCCAGGACGGCAGGACCTTCGGTACGCCAGCCGAATGCGTAAGAAAAGAAGACCACGGGGTTAAGTTCAATGCATAGAGAACAAGACAAGAGATCCCTGCGTTTTGCTCAAGGACCTATAGCATAGATGACTTTTTGTAACGTTCAATGGCATAAGAACAAAAAAATATCTGCTGGATGGTTAAAGCCCAAATGAAGAGTTTTTCCAAATAACGGGTCGCGAAAAGGGTCACGAAATCTACCGTAAATGACAGAAACAAATTTAAAATCTAGGCCTGTTTATCTTGATGTACAAGCGACAGACATATAACAGTATATTTCACCCCACAAGGCTTAGGGCCATAACGGACCCATTTGTAATATTTGAAGAGAATATTTAGATATTTAGATACAGCCCTCGGGTATACAATATTGGAATTTACAGTAATAAAAATAAAGAGTAGTATACGCGATAAAACAAATGTTAAATGGTAGAAATATAAATAAAAAAACAATCATGAAAATTTACAGTTTGGGAACGTTACTCTAAAGCAGTGGTTCTTAACCGGTGCTCCGCGGAGCACTGGTGCTCCGCGAGGTAGTTGCAAGTGCTCCGCGAAATTATGAAACTAAAAATGTAATGTTCACTCACTTACTCTATCTGATTGAGCTGAACAAATGCTTATAATATGTAGTCCAAACGGGGAAAAATCGGCCTTTTTGCCTATTTTTACTGTTTTTGTAACGAAGTTTTGACACACTTGTACTAATGCTACATAAATAAAATTTATATGTGATTAAAGTTGAAGCCTTTCCTTCTCTTAATGATAACACTGCCGACGAAATTATTTCAGCAGTAACTAACTAACTAACTAGAACTCCTATTGGAAGCAAGAGCTGGGAGTATTATTCCCTTGTAGCTCTCAACAAGAACTCAGCCGTGAGTTTGAGCACGGCTCTATCTCCGTAGAGAACAGTGGATAGTGGGTCACCCGTCCCATCTCCTCGATCGACGAGACGGGGGCACTCCCGCAGGATATGCTCCACTGTCTCCTCCTCCTCCTCCCCACAGTGGCGACACCGCGAGTCGTAATTAGGCCGGAACCTGGCAAAGTGTGCCCCAATGGGGCAGTGGCCAGTGCGGAATTGAGATATGATACTCTGTTCCGACCTATTTAGGCACCACCATAGGTCGGCGCGGGTAGGGCGGGGCAAATGCCGCCAGACTTCTCGGCCCTTGTCAGAGCAGTCCCAGCTCTCGTTCCACTTTTCTGTCTCCCACCTCCGGATCAATGTACGGGCCTTCTCAAAGGAGCATGGCGTGCTGCCGGGCTCCTCGGAGGTGGGTGTGCTCAGCCCACCTTTTTTTGGCAAGGTGGTCTGCTCTCTCATTGCCAGGTTGGCCTGTATGCCCTGGGACCCACTGCAGTAGCACGCGGTCTCCAAAGCGCTGGCTTAGCTCGTCTGAAGCCATTAGAATTGTTTCTATCTGAGGGGGCCAGTTGCTCAGATTCTCAATAACTTGGAGCACCGACAACGCATCAGTCAGGATGATGACGGTCGTAGAGCCGAGGGCGCCTTCGACGTGGCGAAGGCGGATCCACTCCAGAGCCCGACTGATGGCCTCGATCTCTGCGCCGTAGTTGCAGAGACCGTCGCAAGGCCCCCATAGTTCGTTTCTATTCGGGTTGCCGGGGTACTCTATGTAAACACCAAAGCCGGCGGTACCGGTTTCTGCATTAGCCGACCCGTCAGTGTAGACATGGACAGCCCCGGGCGGTAGGGCATTTAGCGTGTCCATGGCTACTTTTCTGAGTAGTTTTGGATCGGACGTTTTGCTAATTGAGGTGTCCTTCAGCTTCGTCCGTATTTCGGGGAGCGTTGGCGTGTTCCCCGAAGAGAAACTCGAGTACCTTTGCATAGGCAGCCTTGTATCGGGTAGGTCGATATCGGATGACAGCCTTGTTGCGTGGTGCATAAAGGACTGCATCTTTATTCTCTTACTACCCTTCCAGGTGTCTACTAAGACTCTAGTTGGGAAGCTTTCCTCGAGTCTTTTATAGAGCTCGTAGGTCGTTATGACAGCGCGTTCTCTCCTAAGCTGAAGGGGTGGTATGTTAGCCATCACCTCAGCAGCTGTCACTGGGGACGTTCGAAAGGTGCCACAGATAAAGCGTAGTGCTTTGTTCAGCAGTAACAGAGCATTTAACTTTATTAGAAGAAAAGATTGAATTTTATTTTCCATCAATAAACGTAGAAACATATGACGGATACGTAATCCCTTTGCTACGGTTGATACATCATATAGTAAGTTGCCAAACCAAGAAGAAGAAGAATTAATCAACCTATCATAGGATCGTACACTTAAAATAAAATTTTCCGAAATGGTTCTGGAGGAATTTTGGATCTTTGTGCAAGAAGAATACTCAGCTCTCTCCATGAAGGCACTTAAACCTTGTTGCAATTTTCAACATCATATTTGTGTGAACTCGGTTTCTCGATAGTCAACAACATAAGAACTAAAAAACGAGCAACACTTACTAATTTGGATGAAGAATTGAGGGTAGCTATTTCTAAAATTAGGCCTAATATCACTGAAATTTGTAAAAACCGTCAAGCTCAGGTTTCACATTAGATCTGAATCTTTTTATTTTTATGAATTAAATTTTGCTCAATGTTATTTTTTACTTATTAAATTTATGTTTATTAAAAATTTGGTTATTAAACTCTTATGTTATAATCATTTATTTTCAATAAAAGTCGTACGTATGTGTATTTGTTTTTTTTTTTAACTCCTTGATTTTGGTGCTCCCCAAATTTTTGTCATGATCAAAAGTACTCCCCGACTTCAAAAAGGTTAAGAACCACTGCTCTAAATAACAGGAGAAATCTACAGTGTGTTTATAATAATTTCGAATATTTGTTCAGCTTCATCACCATTTCCTGCGAGCAGTTATGTGTACGAGAATTGTGTGGTTGAGGCTAGGACGAGGATACTAAAATGAGCTATGTGCATAACCATGAAGCATAAGCGTAGCCAATGAAATGGGACGGGGGAACACAGTCCGGACCTCCGCCTCATTTTTTTTTATCAAAATGGATGCAATTAAAAAATGTTACTTTTTAAAAAAAAGAAATGTTAATAATTTTTAAGACAGTTATTTCGAATATAGCGTTAACCGATTTTGAAACTTTGTTAGCATTTACATTATTACTAGAACAATTATATTAAATGTTCTATGTTTTTCTTTTGATATTAATGTATAGCCATTTTTTTTTTGTCGTTCTACATTATTATAACGTTTTCAACATCAGCCTGTGATCTCGCACGCATAATTGAACTAGAGTTTTTGCCCCTTAACTCGTCCTACAAATTACAATTCGCTATGTTGCCTATTCCCCTCGGCATATTACCACACGACATTATAGTAGGCCTATATTAATTGATTTATCTACCCATGATTAAAAGACATATCACACTGCGCGAGTAACTTTTGTCTCTCCCTACAAAAACTGAATGAAATGTTTGTCTTGGTGCTCTGCATATTATGGTTAAAATTAAAGCCTTATAATATATCACATTAAGTGACGGACGTTGATTCGGTGTAGACTAGTGTAGACAAAAGCAAAAGACTGCTAAACGTTAGCCGATATTTACGTAGAAATAAATGTAGATATCACCATCACCTATTCTGCCGGTGAAGCAATTTCTCTCATTTCTTATAATCTATTAGTTTAGTTTCTATACACCGATGCCCATGTTTAATGCAGCCCAAGATGCTAAGTAAATTATTTTATTTATTTATTTATTTTGTTCTTGTAAAAGTTCCAAGAATTAGTTTCGATGTCTATTTTTCTTACAACGAATTTTGATTTCATCTTCTTTCAAATGAGTATGTGTTTGAGCAGGAGGTATTAAGAGACAGGAAGGAGCATAAATCGTACATCCGCAAAGCAAACAGACGATGAGGCTATACAAAAATGTATGTTGGTGTTGTTGTTTTTTTAGTTTCTTGTTTTTTTTGGGTGTGGATGTAGTTGTTTTTTTTGTTTTGGTTGTTTTTTTGTAGTTTGACGTTTTGGAATAAGAGTTAATTCTCCACGGAAACGATTTTTCTTTTAATTAAAAGATACATATACTTCATACTAATTTATTTTTCTTTTGCTCAGCATTCCTTAAGTTCATTCACCTACATTTGTTCCGTAATCGACCAATTCATTTAACAACTGGTGCCCAGTATTCGACAAATACGTTCATATATTCGATCAGTTCATTTAAATACTTTCGCTCCGTATTCGATCCGTGTGTTTATCTGCTTTTGCTCAGTATTCGACCAGTTCATTTAACTTTTTAAAAATTTGAAGTATGGTATACAGTATACAGGAAAGGTTAGAACCCCAGTTCCGTAGTCACATTTTGTTTGACATTAACTTCCAGGCTCCCCCACGGCAGTCACGGCCCTACCCCTTTAAGAAGAGCATCAAACGCTAAGTTTAAGTTTAACCGTGTTATTCCTACCCCTGAAAATTGTCCTTAGCTGTGGCATTTCACCAAACCTTTAGGAGACCCCCACAGTATTAGTGTTGACTAATTAATAATAATAGTAATAAACAACAACAACAACAGCTAAACCAGTAATACGTTAGTGAGGCCCGAGATGATATATTTCCTTCTAACATTCCCAATTTCTAATTAGCACAGCAAGCACTTCACCCGGGCCCATCACCCCTTAACTTTTATTTCTAGCCAGAAGGTCGACAAAAAAAAATCTTACCCCCGGTGTACTTACTTAAACGTTTTCTCTTACCTTTCTTCTTCTAACACTTTTATGTATATAGCTAATGAGAGGGGGAGAGTGGGTACGGTAGACTTATTGCATAAAACTTGCTGCCTTCACGTGTTTTTTATCGCTCTCTCTCTCTCTTTCCATACTGCCTAGAAACAACAATCCAATAAAGTAATAAAACCAAGTAGATACTTAGAGTGAAAACACACACAATAAACAAAAAAAGTTTAAAAATAGAACATACATGAACACAAAACACACAAGCAAGAAATAGATTGCTGGCCTCTATACGGAATACAAGATATTGCTTTATAGACTAAACCGGTGACGCCTTTCTTCCATACAACAGACACATTGAATTATGTCTTTAGGTACGTCACATCATCTCTCTATGACAATGAATATAGCGCTTCAGCATTCGGCCATTGCAATTCATCGGCATTATTCAAACACGGTGCGTCTGCTATGTTTCCTAACTTTTAAATTGGAACAATCCGGGTGTTTTCTTTTATTTAGGCGTTAAGGATTCAACTTTTGTATTTTAAAAAAAAATTGGTTACTTATTTTAAAAGAAGTAAAATGAGTAAAATGTGAATTAGTTTTCATGTTGATAAGTTTCGAAGACACCTCTGAGTGAATATCTATACGTGGTTATCTGCGATCTTTAGTTTAAACAAAAAATAAAGTGTCCGGACAGTCCGGTATAAAATAAAAGGAAATACCGGTACCAAACACGTATGATGGATACCCGGAAGGGAAAGGAAGAAGTGTGCAATATTTTCCTGAAAAAGTATCTGGCAACCCTATTACTATTATGTCTATTGTGGACAATCTTTGCATATAATGAGAAAACTGGAGTTATTTTCTTTGAGCTTTTAGTTGGAAATTGTTGGTATGTTGGTGGATATTGAACGAAATTCCAACATTTGGTAGATAGTGGGAAAGAAAATTAAACATTTGATAGACAATGAAAAAACTTGGAAATTTTATGGAAAATGAATAGATAGTGAAAAAAAGTTGAATATTTTGTAAGGAAAGAAAAATTTCATCTTTTGGTTGATATTTAAAAATAAAAGCTGTAATGCTGACGCGCGCTCACCAAAAAAGTATTTTGTTCCATTCAACTTTATTTTTTTATATGCATAAGCAAATCAAGAATTTTTACTTCTAAACGTCTCAAGTTTGATTAGTTTCAATCTTTAAAAAAGTACGCTTGGCAGGGATGGATTAACCATTAAGCACAATAAGTGCGTGCCTATAGCATCAATTAAGAAAAGGGACGAACCGCACACAAAAACTTCATATCAGGAATTTCCCTCAATCCGTAGTCCATAATATGGTGTAATAACACTGCAAACGCTGCAGCTGAGCCATGATCCTCAAACAAACAAAAATAAAGGTCCCACATTATAGAACAAAAATATATATTATCAAAAGAATCGGTAATTTTAACAAATAGGAGACAACTCCTCACAAATGAAAACTGGACGAAGACAGCGAAGACAGCGACTAAACGTCTAACTGTAAATTTGTGTTCAATTGCAATAACTAAATTGTCTTTTATGGTTTAGTATTGTTTTATATTTTGAATTCCTTATACAAAGAGGGGCACCAACATATTTTTAGTACTTAGGGCCTCTCGGGGTCTTAAACCGGCCCTGTGTGTGTGTGTTGGCACTACAAACAAAAAATCCACCTGTTAGCCGCAAATGACTGGAAGAGACTACAGTAGTCCCTCGAGTACTACGTGCAAGTTAAAAACCCACTGGAATGGGGGAAGAGATAATGGTTTAAGTCTGTTCACTGCAAAGGAGAGAGACCTTCAGGTAAAAGAAGGCAAATTTCATCCAATTGAACGTTACAAGAAGGATCCCATGTCTACATGCCACCAGCTAGCTCCACGTCTGCGTGGATGTGGCTGTGTTTACGGTATGTACATTTCTTACATCGCCAGAGAGGATACGGGTAATGAGCACCACACGATGACGTCCGCTCTTTAGTATTTTTTTCTCTTGGTTGTTTTTTCGTTGTTTGTAAGTAGAAAAGTGTTAAATATAATTCCGTGTAAAATGAAGACTGCACTGGACAGAGAGACGCATGCGTTTTAAGCACACAGAAGTGAGATATCAACTCTATAGCGGGCAGTCATTGTAAATCTTAATGTTTACAGTTTACACGATGCATCATGTGTGGACCGACAAGTGACATGGTGAATTATGGTCTTGTACATTGCCACGTCCGAATGACTAGTGTCAGAATGTGTGTGTGCGTGAGAGTATGTGTGTGTGTGTATGGTTGGTTGTATAAGTGTGTGTATGAGTGAGAGTGTGTAGGTATGGGTGCATATTTGATGATGTGTGTGTATGAATGTGAGAAAGAGAGAGTGCGTGTGTGTGAGGTGAAAGCAGTACTGATATCTTGCTGACAACGCACTATCTGGTTTCTTCAAGTATAATGGAAAAAACAAAAGCTGTGATTATTTCATCTTTAGTACAGGCAAGCTATTTGACTATCTGATGGAAGACACGGGAATGGGATGGGTGCTAGAGGTAGGGAGAAGAGAAAACACCATGCACTGTGATGAATTGACGCACCAGGTACTGGGAACTCACAGTTCATTGAATACCTATACAACCAATGTTCAAAAATAGTTCAAGTATCTTCCCAATGAAGAATGCGGCCATGAAAACCGACACAATCAGATATAGTATTTAGTGTACAGTCTGACATCGACGGACAGATTTATTTGATGATATAACTTGGTCGTGTGATGAACTTGAAATGAGCGAATTCTAAAAGATTACTTAGTGAATAGAGTCATTAATTGTACCCCAAGACTCCCCCCCCCCCGGAGCACGGTGGATGTGCGGCAGCGCGTTCGGCTGGCGCACTGAAGGTCCTGGGTTCGAATCCTGGTGCAGGCTAGGATTTTTTCCAGGGTCTCAGTCTACCCAGCTCTGATGGGTACCTGACATTAGTAGGGATAAAGTAAAGGCGGCTGTGCATAGTGCTGGCCACACAATCACCTCTATGCCGTGAACACAGAAACTGGTGAACGCTGCTTCACCGGACCTATGGATCAATTTGGCTCGACGGGTACTTTACTTTTTTTTTTTCACACATTAGTGAACACCAGGTTAGAGCTTACTGGATTTTTTGTTCCTGCAATCAGCATACAACCCATATCAAGAAGTCAAAGTTAAACCAGATGGTGAAAAATAAAAGTGAGTCTATAATAATAATAATATGTTACGAATTAACGTCATTGTTATTTACATTTAATGAGCTCAATCCTATATGGGCGAAAAGATTGAAGAAGAAACCACACACAAAAATAAGCTCAAGCCTAATATTTTCAAGAGGCCTTAAGAAATGGTGCCATTTTTTTGTTTATATTGAAAGCTCTTAAATGTACAAATTAATTCTTTTTAATGATCTTAGAAACTGTTTCATGTTTTGTTTTCTTAGTTAAGTGATACAATCTAGGTAAACATTTTTTATACTATGTGAACTCAAGTATGAAAACAATATTTAAAAAAAAAGATGTTTGAAAAGAAAATAAGATTCTAGCAACTATTACATGAAATGCTGAGAAGTACTTTGGCTTCCCGAGGATATTACAAACAACAGATGTATAGAGCAGTCTGCTAATGATTCCAGATGCGAACAAGCAAAACCCGGCATACAACCGATTTCAAATTGGCAGCTGACCAATTTAGAATGCGAGGAAGAACATGGTTTATCAATCTGAGTATAAAAAAACAAAACAAAAAAACTTACATTATAGTTTTGAAAAGGTGAAAAAGAAAAGCATACGGCTGTTGAAATTTCCCTATAACCAAATTATCTGATTATCAGAATAGGAAGAGCGGGGTCGGGGGGGGGGGGGGGGGGTATCATTGCTGTGAGGAAAATTTGATAAAATGCTGAGTGCTATAGTATGACTTCCTTAACGGAAATTGAATTATAATTATAACAATGGGATTATTTCATGAACATATAAAAAAAATATATAAAGAAAAATTTAATAATTTAACGGAACAAATATAAATAAATAACTGTAGTTAAAAAATACTTGAAGAATGTGTTCTAATAGAACTGTGTGTGTGTGTGTGTATTTATGTATGAATGTGTGAATAAGAATGTGTGTGAGGTGGAAGCATTTAAAACTACATTAAGCCCAATACCAAATGTTCAAAAGTAAATACATTAACAATAATTTTCATTAAATATTGGTAAGGTTTCATTTTATTTCTGTGATCATACTATCAAACTTAAATAAAAGGAATACTTATATTTAGAAAGCAGGTTAGCAATCACGACTTCAGGAATTCTAGACTTTAGACTTTGAAACATGTGTCACAATTAAAATTAGTCTAATCACTTCCTTTATTGGTTTGTATATTATAAGATTACTAAAAAAAAAAAAAGGTCCACTTCCACCTCGATATGTGATGCAAGAATTCAATTAACCCTTTAGTTACCACAGATGTCACATTGGTGTCATGGGTTCTGTACACTAAACTATTGTAGACATCACAAAACACTAATCTATTCAGACATCATTACATTTAAAGAGAGAGTAACAAATATGATAAGTCTGCAAATACTTTCACTTAAAACCTGTCAATAGTTACATGGTAAAAAAAAAAAAAATTTCCAATGCAGAAATCTATTTTGTTAAAATGTTCAGGGATATGATCAGACTTTGGAAAAATGAACAACTTTAATTTGCATGTCAAGTAAATTGTAACAACATGATATTAGTATTAGACTATATTAGCACAGTACTTTTCACTGATATATAATTATAGCAGATATGTATAAACAAATATAAATTGTAAGAAAGGCCTTTTATAGTTCTTAATAAATCCTACCGAGGTGTGAGTATTTTAGATTGACATTTAGAATTGATGGCACATTAGGCCAATCTGTAAAGTAAAACTAATGTGTCAAGACATATGTGTATCTATGTTATTTCACCTGTAATAATAAATACAGATATTACTTGCAGATCTTTTTTTTTTACTTCTATACACCAATAAAACTAGTTTAATTACCGTATATACTCGCGTATAAGTCGCACTTTTTTTTACAGAAAATTTTGAGGAAAAGTAGGGGTGCAACTTATACACCCGACTTTGTTTTTGAAAAGTTCGAAAAACATCACTACTCTGTCATAAAGTTTCCTACATAACCCCTATAGTTGATTGGAGTTAAGTAGAATTATTAGAATATGCCTTTAATTGATTATGTTTGCCTTATGCACGATTAAAACAATTTTTTAAGGAAAGCTTCCAAATTAGGGTGAATATTTAGTAACTTTTATGTTTAAAAGGTATGCATTTTTGAGATATTAAAAGGCAGTGTAACCCGGGAAGTCAGGGTGCGACTTATGCGCGGGTCATAGACAACGTATAAGGAAAAAAATCTTAAACTAGGGGTACGAC
This sequence comes from Anisus vortex, assembly GCA_949126835.1. Taxonomy (NCBI): domain Eukaryota; kingdom Metazoa; phylum Mollusca; class Gastropoda; family Planorbidae; genus Anisus; species Anisus vortex. Next base: position 17,256,943 of record OX421494.1, read on the forward strand.
TTATACACCGGTGCGACTTATACGCGAGTATATAATTGTAACCACACTCTTAGGATGGTGCTAAATGCTTGTTCTCATTAGATTCCCAGTGAAAACAGAATGGCTCAAATGGACTCAAAATACAGACCATTACAAAATTTCTTTAAAGTGACTCAAAATTTCAATGAGATGTGCTAGGCTAAAAAAAATGAACTTCATAGTTTTATAATTTTCCACAAATTACCATAAGTAATTAACCCTTCCCGTACCGACCTACTTCTATCTATGCTGCCTTCAGTTCCGCTATATACCCGCCCGGGACTGTAAGGGTTAATATGCAAAATATATGTGTTGGAAAACTTAAGAAAACCTAAATGTGAGCAAAGCAGTTTAAAAAGATGGCAGGTAGAAATAGAGACAGTAAAAGTAAAAACTGTACTCACTTTGAAGTAACAGATCAAATTCATGCTAGTGTCATACCATATGAGAAGAGAACTGAATTAAAAAGAAAAAAAGAAAACAGTTTAAAATTATTTCAAAATAAAGTGTTTTTTTTAAGTTGTTGATTTTTTTTTTTGTTATAGTTGACTTAGGGCCTAACCGGATATTGCATCGGACATCTGCTTTGGTTGTTGTCTCTACAAATAATATACACACAAATAGTTACAAATACAAAAAAATGAAAAATTCCAATAGAAAACTTTTTAATGCATAATCAGACTTGATCAGTTTCACCACTATAACTACTGGGGATGGAGTAGGGGGTAAGGGGAGATTATCAATAGAAAAAGCTTTTTATATAATAATACTCCGGAGTTGCCGCTACTATTCTGCTCATATGAAGAATAGGCAAATAGTTTACTCAAATATTATGATTCAGTAATTGGTGGAAATTGTCTCAGTTAGGCCCTAAGATGGCCAAAACTTAACTATTTTTGTGTATAGAATTTATACATGTGTATAGAATTTATACATGTGTATAGAATTTATACATATATGTAAGCTAGCACCTTTGCATTCTAAATAAACATGGTGCAAGGTAGACATAGAAAATTGTAAAAATGATGTTAAGACCAAGGTATGGTAATGGTAACTTACTCTATTCTTACAACTTTGGTCAATAGAGCTAGTAAAGCAGAGCTCACCAGTTTCTTTCAGCACAAAATTTAAGGGGATTGTGTGGCCAGCACTTTGCCCAGCCACCTTTACATTTTCTAACTTGATGTCAGGTCTGGGGATGAATATCTTGTTTGTTTTTCCAAGCTGATTTTTAAAAACTAATTTTTGCACCAACACCACCCATTTTCCAACGTACGGTCAAAGGTCTGGAAAGCGTTGTTCATAACAGAAACAAATTCTTAACCTAATTAGTATGAAGGACCATTGACCTATTTCTCACTGTCCATGCATGGGAAAAAAAATTTAAAATGTGTCATTTTTAAATTATATTTTAAAATGTACATGTGGGTTTAAAGTTCATAAAAGATATATGAAAATTATGTCTGACGTGTCCTGTTTGTGTTAGTTTAGTTAGTTTGCATGCATGATGTATGAGTTGAAAATAATGCATGTTGTATGTTCATTAGCGAAGTGACCGACCGAGTGACAGAAAACTCCGCTTCACAGTCTAGCGAGCCTTGGTGAATGAAATCACACAAAAACTGCTCGCTATAAAAAAATCTTTTTTGATTAGTAGATAAAAATGAATGACATTTTTTAAGAAAAGTAGTTAAGCATTACAAATAAATTTCATTAGAAAGTGGTGACATTTTGGAAAAACTCATTGATTTTGATTGAGTCTTATCAGCTAGCACAAATTCAAAGAATATTTATATAATATGAATGAAGCTCAGATATGTCTATCTGTCTTGCTATTCACCCCCTACTGGAAAACCCAGTTTTTGCCTGTCAAGTATGTACATCAAAACAATGCACAAATAACTTGTGTTAATTGTAACTTCACATTAGATTTGGTGTTAATTTTACTATCAGAAACTATAGTTGATATTTAACAAAATAAAAATAGGCCCATCAAATCTAATTAGTGTTTACAAGTCATTAATGAATTATTTTGTGTGAATGCAAACTGGTTAATTTGAAATATTTCTTCAAGAACAACAAATTTTTGAATGATTACCTTCCAACGAGCCAATATTGGTTATTAAACTATTAAAACCAATTTCGGTTTTGAAAACTAAAATAGGATTTCTAATTTTTGTTTAACATCCGGAGAAGGTACCAAGCAAAGCTGGTTCCATGCTGAGACAGCCTATAGAATCAGGTAAAATTTCTGCAGGTTAATACCATATACCTTCAAAATAAAAAAAAACTGAGCTCTGACAATAGAACACTGCACCTACATATTTAGTTGGCATTATTTATGAATCCTTAGGTTTTAACTAATGAGGCACTGTGTCCAAATTTGGCTGGTTCAAATCCAAGTCAAGGCTAAGATTGTTTTCCAGGGTCTGGAGGGTGTCCCCGAGTCTACCCAGCTCTATTGGGCATCTGACATTGTTTGTGGCAAAGTAAAGGTGGCTAGACATTGTGCTGATCACATTTATCTACTTGTGTAAAGTTCATATTGAAATAGATAAACTCTGTTTATGTATTCTCTATAATGAAATAAATGACAAAACCTTTCTAGATCAAAGCTATCAAAACTAAATTTTGAATTTTTGAATTTTTCAAGCTTTCTAAGACTTGTTTTGACACAAGTTCTTTATTTTCACTTAAAAATATTAACTTATTTAAGTAGTAAAGTACCCGTCGGACCAAATTGATCCCAGGGCCTGTGGCGATGCGTTCACCAGTTTCTGTAGCAGCAGCATACAGGGGTATGTGTGGCCAGCACAATGCCCAGCCACCTTTACTTAACCCTAACTAAGGTCAGGTAACCACCAGAGCTAGGTAGACTCAGGGACACCCTCGAGTCTCGGAAAATAATCCTAGCCTTCACCAGGATTTCAACCCAGGACCTTCGTTACACCAAATTGTATTCAGCCCAACCGTTTCTACCATTAATTGCTTTCTGGTGTTGTAGTTTGTTTCAAACAGAAACAAAAAATGAAAAATTTGAAAAATAAAAATTCTGTTTTATATTACTACCATTAAATAATGATTCCATTACCAAGATTATTTAATGAAGGCATAAATCACATCAAGCCAACACTCAACATTTTACAGAATTTTTAAGTTGGGGATTACTATTTGGGCTAAATGGCTTCCTTATAAGTTATTATAGAATCCATTTAAAATGGCTTTTGATAAAATATTTAGGCCAAGGCTCAAGGAACATTGAAGAAAAATATTTGCTGATAGTGTTATGCTGTGATTAATTGGGTCAAATGATAGCGATTAAAATTAGGAAGTGATAATAATGGTGGAGCTTGATTACAGTCAATCAGCCAAAAGAATATATCAATCATTAGTGAAAAAAATAAATAGATAGACTTAAAATTAGCCTAATTAAGAAAATTCCCAATCCAGTTAATAAACCAAAGAAATTATTTTATTGCACTACAATTCATACATAGGGTCTTTGTTCAGTAGGTCTTCCCAACATATTTACTTGTTTATCAACTTTTTTTTTTATTACAACTCGTGGCTATTTTTTAAATGTGTTCTTATTTTTTTAATGCTTTTAACATTGTGATCGTTTATACTTTAAAATAGTCAATGGCTGCCAGACAAAAGATGCATTTAGGCATAGTTATAGTTTGCCTCTGGTCTATAGGCCTACTTATGATTAAAAAGTTAAATTATAGTTTTTAAGTAGGCCTATTACTATTACAATTTTTGAGCACAGTGCACACTTCATTTTTTACTATGCTTTTTTATTGAAAATTAATAAATTACTGTCACATTGTGATTAGCCAAATTAAAGTCTAAAGTTGAAGTTATTGAGATTGTTTGTTTTAACTACTAACTTAACTAACTAGTGTCAATGTCGACAATGTTGCTTAACTCTTAGCTCTTCGCAAAAGCCAAAAAATATTTAAAATATTTGTTGTTTTTGTCTAGGTTTGACAATACAATAGACTAGTCAATAGTCTGAATAGTAGGGTAGGCCTACAATTATAATTATGATAACAATTTTTACTAAAAATTTGAGTCAATAGTTTCTCAGTTTGTTGATACAATTGATACATTTTGATACATATTTTCTTTCTGCACTGACATTTACAAAGACAAAGATCTGAAATATACTTTTACTCTACTACGACTTACTAATATAGGCCTAATAAAAATAATATAGCCTAATTAATTCAATTTAAGAATTAAGTTTAAGTTTATACCTATATTCATATATACTATATACAATTATAATTTAGGATATTTGGCACTGCATGAATCATGAAATTTGGTTTTGTTTTTATTTTTAGTTTACGGGTTTACCTTTTTAACTTATTTCAGAATGATATAGTTTTGTCATTTACAATCAATTGCAAAAAGCATTAGAACTTACACTGCGATAGCTTTAATTTGCTTTCGTCGTATATTAATACACTCGTTTTGATTTCACATAACGGTGCCTTTTAACTGCTAACACGGAAATATTGCTACATATACAATTGCATGTAAATATAGGAGGCCATTTTGAAGCAACCCGGATGTTAGGTGACTGACAGGTAAAATATAGGATTGAAAGCCAAATACATCTGACTAGTTTTTACAAATACTTTTGTACCACTGAATAAATCAATGTGTTTTTAATTTTAATAATTTTATTGACTGCGGTTTTTATAGAAATTTATAGCCCCGCAAAAATGTTGTTACATTAGCTTGAGTCGCCCATTCAATGTTGAAACATTAAAATTTTTATTCTTTTATTATAAGCTAGTTTAATTTTTAACTTGTATCTTATAATCTACTAAGCTATAGCATAAGTGACCAGTTCTCCGAACTGGCTAAAATAATTTTTAAATACACTGTAACTACCAAAAGCAGTTTCCGGTAATTTAAACAATTTCATCCTTGCCCGCTACAAAGTTACGTGAATGAAATTTTTTTCCCGTCGCTTCATTCGCAAAGTTCAATCGCCCTATTGTAAAAGCCTTATTTTCTCCCTCTGAACTTAAGATCCACAAGGCTCGTCCATTTGAGGGACTGTATGCCCAAAGAAGACGATATTACTATATAGTCTAGCTATCTAACAAACTGTTATCATATTTCATCATGTTCTACATATCAGTGCTGTTATTAAGGCTTGTTCGTTTCATCTACGAGCCCCGGATTTGATGCGACCTCAACTCAATAGAAGAACGATCAATACCATAGCAGTCTCTCTAATCCAGTCAGGGATGGATTACTGCAACAGTTGCCTGTGGGGTTTGCCCCAGAACCAGCTGCAAAGACGAGCCTACAGAGGGTGCAGAACGCTGCGGCGCGCATTATTTCGCAGGTAAAGAGACATGATCGCTAATTCGAAGGGATCTCCACTGGCTCCCTGTGATGAAACGAATTAATCACAAAATTATGTCCCTTATGTACGGATGTATAAATGGTACAGCTCTTTGTACCTCCAAGAACTGATATCAAAGCCCGCGCCAATAAGGGAACTGCGCTCTTCATCACAGTCACTCCTAAAAATTTCCAGTGTAGCTGGACACAATAAGTAGTACAATGTTGCGCTCATTTGAATATGTGGCGCCTTCATTTTGGAACAGCTTGTCTCATCCACTGTGAGAATCTGAGTCAAAAGAGTCTTTTATAAAGAGCTTAAAGACCTTTCTCTTTGGCTTGTGGCCGTGTGTCTTACCAATACAACTGCCACTGCAATTTATTCCATGAACGCACTGAGCATGCTAAATTTAATAGCATGGATATATAAATCAGGGGTCGGCAACCGAAGGCAAGCGTACCAAACTTGGCACGCAGAGCTATTTTCAATGACACGCGAGAGACCTAATTAATGAAAATGACAACATTTTCCAGTTCTGAATGAGGAAAACTGACCGTTGAAGCCGATGTTTCTGAATGACATTGCGACACATTTCAGTGAGTTTAACTTTCATTTACAATTACAAGGACCACTGGAATGGATTTGCATTGAAACTGAACATATCTTGGCGTGAAATCATCCCTATATTTAAATTAGGGCAAATATTAAGATAGATAGTTTCAGAAGTACATCGAAGCACTCAAAGCGGCGATTTTTAAGCAATGTTAATTTTTATCATTAAAAAAAAATGGGCATCCAAATGTGTCCATTTGTGGATAAAATCTGGAAGGAAACTGCTTAGGTCGGCAATAGAAACTTTTTTTAATTAAAGGGAGATAATTATTTTAGCTTTCTATCGTATAATGTACTAAGCTATAGCATAGGTGACTAGTTCTCCGAACTGGCTAAAAACCGTTTTGTTTTCGTTAATATTTCTAATATGTTTCTATTATAAAATAATAAATAACTTAGAATGTATAGAGTCTAACTTATAAATGATCAAACTGTAAAAAAGTATTTGTAAATTATAAAAAATATTATAGGACTAAAGAATTTTATGTATACTTTTAAACATTACTTTAACTACCCGGCAGTTTGTATGATTACTTCGTATCTACACCGCTTAATCAATGTTGGAAACATAATAGGTCTACCAATATTTTGTACATATTTTTTTTCTCACTTGGGGAAGTCCCGATTGTGGGATTTCCTGTGAATGACACCTTTCGTCACCCGTCTTCAATAGGTGTTTCACTTTCCTTTGTCATATGTGACCCTTTCTTTGTTCTTTATACATACATTTAAGTTCGCGCTTGGTGGTTGAAATTAAGATATATATTCCAAGGGATAGAACAATTAAAATGAAATGTACATAATTTCAGAAAAAAAAAAAAAGAACTTAAACACAATACTAGTGAAGGGCATGCATCTCCATATTTAACACAACGCATTCAATAACATAAGCATGTCCACAGATCTCCCAATTAAACAAATGAACCAATCAATAAAATACATTAGGATCTCATCTATGAAATACATTATAAAACATAAAACATTTATAAAAGCAAAACATCAAATAAAATTACAGAGTGGGCGGTTGATGCTTATCTAAATGTGCTTCAAGTTTTTGTCTGAATATGTCTTCTATGATGTGTGGGGGGTAGTGTTTTTGGTCAAACCGTGTTTTAAGATACGTTGTCCATATGTGTTGTTTGTATTCTGCCAATGTGATGAGGTTTAATGTGTGTTTTGTGTTGTTTCTAAGTCTAGGTATTTTGAAGAGTGTAATGGCTAAATCTATGTCTATGTTTGACTGTGTTGTTGTGTCCATGATTAATTTCAATGTTTGTTTTGTTGGTATGATTGCGGGGCATGTAAGATAGATATGTTCCTCATTTTCTTGTGTATGTGAGGTACACATCTTCCATATAGGTGTGTTGCGTGTATTTTGTTTCTTCCTATCAGGAAAGTCGGGTCTTCCAAATTCTATGTCACTACAAACAGATTTGTATTTCTTTCCCTATCTCTCGTTCAATAGTTCATGCCGACGGGGGAACGGCTAAACGCTATTTGAAACCTTAAGACAACTAGGGATTTTTCTACTCTTTTTAGAGAATTGTACATATTTTTTTTCTCACTTGGGGAAGTCTCGATTGTGGTATTTCCTGTGAATGACACCTTTCGTCACCCGTCTTCTATAGGTGTTTCACTTTCCTTTGTCATATGTGACCCTTTCTTTGTTCTTTATACATACATTTAAGTTCGCGCTTGGTGGTTGAAATTGAGATATATATCCCAAGGGAGAGAACAATTGAAATGAAATGTACATAATTTCTACACACTTTGTTTTATTTTTCTCCATATTACGTTGTTTTAAATATCTTACAGTTAATAATGGATGTTTACGTTTAATACATGTTTAAATTAATTTAAATATGTATGGATGTTAAGCATGTATGTAAAAAAAAGAAGAATGAATGAATTTAAATTTAAAGCTAGAAAACCTTTTGTCTCGTAAATTATTTTGTCTTCTATCCCCTTAACTAGGCTATGTATGTACTGTTCTTCTATCCTCTTTTCTTCATTGTAAAATATATGAGATTGTACATGTAAAATCTTGAATAAACATATTTGAAAAAAAAAAAGAACTTAAACACAATAAAGGACATCTCAGTTAAATTTAGATCAAAATATAATTAATAATATCTATATGTTGATATCCTCATCTTGACTAACGAATGATAATGTTTCGACAATAAGTACCATTGTAATAAATGTGAAAGTTCAGTAATAAAAAAAAATAATAATTTTGTATTTGATATAAAGGCAAATAAAAAGGTTAATAATCACAAACACGTTAGGCCCTAATTTTGGATTAAATATAAACCGATTTAACGATTTACTCTATAAATAATCTCCTTTGCTTCTAGCCTTGGTCTTGCTACGGAGTAAAATTAAGCTTAAGTGTTGTATACAAATAATTCTAAAAAGTATAATAGAGCAGGTTGACTTTTAGGCTGCTGGCACGCTGAGTGGCACAGAAATCCAAGTTTGGCACACCATTAGCAAAAGGTTGCCGACCCCTGATATAAATTATCATATTATTATTATGTAGGTCACGGATTAGGGACAAAAGTGTACTTTCAAAAAAGAAAATACATTATTTTCATACCCATGTTCCACTGTCTCACTTAATATCACTATAACGTGGTGTAAATACAAAATCAGAGTTTAAGAATAGACTCTATGTCGTGCTTATTTTGTGTTGTTGCTATGAAGCCATAAAATAATATATAGGTAGTAGCTATATTAATAATTAAAAAGTCGAAATAAAACCCATTTTTGGATATTAAGAAAACCTATATCGGAAGTAGATATAGTCAAGTGACTGTCCATGCGGCCGGCAGTGTTTCTCATAACTCACAAGGAACGCAGGCAGTATTTTAGACTCAGGAGAAATAAATAAAATTGTGTATTATGTTGATACTATAAAGCTATATTTGTTCATTGGATGTGAAGTGTCAACTGTTAATGAATTGTTATTAAATTATATGCTGCAATAAGTCGTTCATTTTATTATTTACAAGTTTGGAAGTTATATTGTGGTGATGTCGTCCATTTTGATGTTCAAATCAATCGAATAATTCAGCTACTGCAACTCAAATACTCTGAGAAGACTGGTGGTAATGTTTGATAGTCCAATAATAATAATAGGACATCAACAGGTTTGGTGGCAGCTAACGGAGAGAGAAGCTGAAGGATATAATATTATGTTCAAATTCGAAACTTTTTGAACTTTTTGAAGACGTACTACAAACCACATGGAAAATTATGTGAGTACCAGTTTTTGAACAAAACTGAAGCCTGAGTCAATTATTTCAAATACATATACTATTTATATGATTGAGCACTATAATAGCTCTAAGAAAATATAACATTTGTACACCGATGACAAATTTTTCATCATAAAAAAATTCGATACAAAAAATCAAAAAAAAGTGACTATACGCAGATCATTATTTAATATTTGCAACCGGAAAAAGTTTCGTTCCCACATGTTATCAACAAGGAACCTAAACTATATACATATGTTCAAGTCCGATGTTCAAATCCGATGTGACACAACCATGTGTTGAATTTTATGTAGCCTATGTTCAAATCCGATGTGACACGACCAGGTGTTGAAATCTGATGTGTTGAAGTCCGATGTGCTTATCGGAAGATAAATAAATAACATTAAATAACTTTAAATATAATTAATATTTAATCTGTATACCAAAGACTTTGACATTAATTTTAATTAATGGTATACATTTTTTTTTCTTGTGTTCATTCTAAAATTGGATTATACCATACTGAAGTGGAAACTTTAAGCAACTCAACTTGATACAGTGTGAACATTCATTGGATTATTAAATAATTAATTAAGTTTCTTCTGGATTTCTACTCTGGATTTACATTGCAGTAATTTCATACAGTGAATGTGTTTTCATTTGGATTATTAAGTAATCTTTAATTTAATCATATTTTTTACATTCATTAGTATGAATTATATATATATATATGTATTATTTATGTATAAAGCGGGCTTTGGTTGGCGGTAGTTTTTAATCAAATCTCTTGTCTATTCTTATTCTGTCTATAATCTATTTCTGTTTCTTAAAAGAGATTGATTAGAAATGATTCTTTGTTAGGGTTATTTCTGTTAGTTGTCTTGACTTTGTTTGTTATTGTTAAGAATTATTAAAGTAAAATTACTATAGTCTTGTCAATGTTATACATGTTGTGATTCTTTGTCAAAAATTCCTCTATCATTTGTGGTCCAAGCAGCATTAGTGTATTGTGATTGTGTTTTTTTTTTCTATTGTTACTTGATATAATTTTTTTGTTGTGTATTTTTTGAGATATCATTAATATGCATTGGTTAGTTTTTGCTCTCTGAGTATAATGGTCTATGGTAAGAACATTAACAATAATAAGTTCACCTAGATAATAATAATATGAATATTCAGATTCATAACTATATAATTTAAGTAGTGCCCAATTACATGTAATTACAATTAACAAAATAATAATTGATATCTAATACATGTAACTACAAATGTACAAAATATTCACAATATAACAGGTAAAATAACCTAAATAAAAATAATATTGTGCTTTGCAGTGCTACTGTAATAATATTATCTAGAATTTACATTGCTATTAATTATAGTAAAATTATTGTGTATTGGCATTAATGAAAATGTACTTCCAGTAATCACAATGAAAATGTACTTCCAATACTGATAATAATTACATCCATTTCAATTGCTCATAAGAATAATATCATAGTGGCTTATGATAACATTAATCTAATTGTTATATGCCATCCTCAATAATAATAATAATATTATCTATGTGCTACCATTGGTAATAATAAGATTGTACATTGCTTTGCGGAAAATAATTGTGCAACCTATATAGTAATAATAAGTCATAATAGCAAAAAGTGACTTGCACTTGCTTTAAACTCTACTATAAAATTACTAATAATAATAAAATAAACAAGCCATAATAGAAAATGTGTCTTGGCTTAGCATAATTGTTGACATTCTAGCATTTTGCATTCTGAATTATAAACATTTTACTACAGCATAGGATTAAAAAAAAAAAAAAAAAAAAATTGCTGTGATATTATATGACTGCTCATTCTGTATTTAATAAATATTGTCATTCAGTAATATAAAAATGCTCATTCAGTAATTAATAAATATTGCCATCCAGTATAGGAATAAAACATTGCTATACTATAAAATAGTGCATTATAATAATTGTACTGTACTATAATATAATAAATCTTGACATTCATAATAAATAATAATGGAGTCAAAGGTTCAATTACTCTATGATGAGGCTGAATTGTTGGCAAAAAAATATGGTATTACTGATAAGAAAGAATATCAGGAATTTGTTGAAAATAAAGTTAAACAATTGAAAAAAGAATTAGCAGATAAGGAAAGAGATGAACGAGCAGAATTAAGGGCTCATGAAATTAAACAAAAAGAACTTGATAATGAAATTAAACAAAAAGAACTTGATAATGAAATTAAACAAAAACAACTAGAACTAGAAATGAATAAAGAAAAAGAATTGAAAACACTAGAAATGAATAAAGAAAAAGAGTTGAAAGAAACTCAACTAAAATTAACTCATGAATTGGAGTTGGCTAAATTACAAAATACTAAAGTTGAGCAAACAAATAATGAAAAATCAAAACATAGTGTAAGATTTAAAATGCCTCCTTTTGATGGGAAAGAGAAAATTGTTGATTTTCTAAATTTATTTGAAGCAACATGTAAAGGATATGGGATTCCCATTTCAGAATATTACATTCACCTTATTCCACAATTGAAAGATAAGGGTAGGGAAGCACTATCACATATTGATAAAGAAATAACTGATTATGCCATTATCAAAGAACAATTAATCAAATTCTTTATTCACTCTGAGGATTATTACAGACAGAAGTTCCATAACTTTATCTTAACAGACAAGATAGAACCGAGAGCTTTTGTGTCTGAAGTGAAAACATTTTTACTTACCTGGTTAGACTTAGTAAAAATAGATACCAAAAATCCTAATGAGATTATAGAAATCATGGTTGTTGATAAAGTATTAGAACAAGCTTCTAAACCATTGTTTACTCACATTATGGAAAGAAAAGTTAAGACAGTAGAAAATTTGATAGATGCAATCTCAAATTTTAAGGATAGTCATCCTAATGTAGAACTGACTAAACAAAATCAAACAGTAAATACAATTCAACATAGAAGAAGGAACTATTCACCTCCTAGGTCTAGACATAATCAATTTGGCAATAGAAAAAAATTTGGTAATCAACCAAAATCTAATAATTATAGATGTATTTTTTGCAATGGTACAAACCATTCATCAGAATATTGTTACAGAAATAACAATGCAAGAGGTAGAAATTTCAATCCAAACTTCAATAGATCAAATGTTGATCATAGAGGTTTTTCAAATCAAAATTTTTCTAATTTTGATAATAGAAACTTTCCAAATCAGAATTTTTCAAATTTTGGAAACAGAAATATGCCAAATCAGAATTTTTCCAATAACAATGTGCCAAATCAACATGTTGGAAGACAAGATTTTCCTAATACTCAAAACAGACCTCAATCAAATTTCCAAAATAGAAGAAATAGAGGAAAACTTAACAATTCCACATCTCAATCTAATAATGTCATATTTGAAAACAGGGGTCAGTTAATACTTTTTCCTGCTTATGTGGAAGGAAATACCACTTACTGTCTAAGAGACACCGGAAGTAGTATAATATGTATAGATGAAAGTATCATTCCAAATCAGAAACCCACCAATATAATAAGAGTGGATACAATAAAACTTGGAAATGGTTCCACTGTAAATTGTCCTGTCACTATAATAGACATTGATTGTCCTTGGCTCACTGGAAAAGCAGAGGCAGCCATAATGAAAAACTGTGTTGCACCTTTAATTATTGGTAATTCTTTCAATGTCAAACATGATAATAGTTTTGACATTTTTCAAAAATGGATGAATGAAAAATCCAATGACTTGAATTTGAAACCTGTTCTATTGCAAAATGAGAAGTTAGTAGATTTACCAGAACAAGAATTTTACCCTGCTCTACAAACTTTTAATTTCTTACAAACCATAGGAAAGTCAGAAAATAATATTCTCAATGAGACACCTAATATTGACTTATCCATAAATAATGAAAAGGATAATCCTATTCCCAAATGGAATGGAACAGAAAAACTAGAACAGTATGTAAACAAATTTGAAAGTCAATGTGAAATAAACAATGTACCAAAAGAATTACATGCTATTTCATTATGTAGACATTTAGAAGGTCATAAACAAATATTCAACATTGCTAAAAATCAAATATCTGATTTTACTAAAATGAAGAGTGAGATATTATCATACATTGATAGTCCTCATAAAAAGGAAACCCAAATGAAAAAAACAGAAAATATAAGTTTAATAAACATGCCTTTTGATGAGCTAACTCTAAAACAAGAACAGAAAGAAGATCCATACATAATTAAAATGGTATCAGAAATTGAAAAAGGTCAGGTTAAAAATAAAAACATTGAAATAATAAATGGAATTCTCTGTAGAAAGGACACTAAATTAGATGTAACTCAAATAGTTATACCTAAAACATTAACTGTCAAAGTAATGCAAATTTCGCATAACAATGCATTGTCAGGTCATTTGAGTAGCAAGAAAACAGTTTGTAAACTTAAAAAGAATTTCTGGTGGCCTAAGATGGAAAAAGATTTGAAAACATTTATTAAAAGCTGTGATACCTGTCTTAGACATAATAAAAAAGATTCTAAACATAAGGCTCCAATACAAATGACAGATACCATAAATAAACCTTTTTACAAGATAGCAGTTGATATCAAAGAAAACATTCATAAGAACATGAGAAAACTAGAAGTTGGTAATAAAGTACTTGTTTATTTGCCAATTGGCAGTGGCAATACTATGGAATGGAGAGGACCTTTTGAAATAATATTTAAGCTGTCTGATGTATTTTACAAGGTTAACATTAATAACAAAGAAAAAATTGTTCATTTAAACAATTTGAGAACTGATGAAGAAAACAAAGTTATTGAAAATAAATCAGAAGATGATATGATAATTGAAAATAAACCAGACAATGATATTAGTAAATCTGAACATAGAAAAATAACATTGAATAAATGCTGTGAAATTCTAAGGAATTTTAGCAAAAAAACTTAGGTATAATCAATAGAATTATACATAGGAACAACTAAATTTATGAAAAAGATATGATATTTTCAGTAACAGGTATAATGACATGATAACAATTTTTTTTTCTTTTGTAAAGAACAAATATGTAAATATGGATACTGGTATAAAATAATCTAATTGATGAAAATAATGATTATCAGTTGGAAATTTTTTTTATGTAGCCTCTGAACAGTTTGGTAAGACTGTTAAGCACATAAATTTTGTGGCCTCTGAACAGTGAATCTGTTATGCCATATGTTAATATTAATATGCCTAAGTAAGTCTTTAAAAAAGCATTAGAGGAATTGAAATAAGAATGATATAATAATGAAATGCCTATGTGAGACTCTAAAGTCAGAGCATTAAATGATAATATTGTATTGTATTCATGTAAGACTAAAGATAGCATTGAAGCCAATAAATAAATGATACATATAAGACTCACAGGAATATGAGCAGTGTAATATAATTATATAATTGAAGGGAAGACTTGAATAATTTGTGTAATATTTTATTGTAAACTAAGATGGAAGATAATCATGTTACATTGTAAGTAATGTTATTGAGAATATCAATCTATAACAATCAATAATAATCAATAAAAATCAAGAATAATCAATAAAAATATCAATACAAAATGACAATTGAAAAAACCGACATTAGTATTATATTAATCTTAGTGTATAAACTAATAAATGTTGTATGAAAAAATTTTCATGGAATCTATTTAGATTTAGTGAGATAAAGATAGTGGATAATCTCGACAGCCTTGATGAGTATTTAGCATAATAATTATCCATACACATCACTGATATCCAATAGTTTATCTCAGTATTACTGAAGTTGATTAGACAATACCTAAAGATAGTTGTCTATGACTAATTCATATAAAGTCATATAAACATTAGACATTATTCTTTGTGTCATATTTGTGCCTATGAATTTTTTTGATTGTTTGTACATATATTAAATGAATTTTTTTTCTCTATGTATTATTAAATGAATGATTATATGCATTAATTAAGATTAAGATAATTTTTTTCATTATTGTAAACATTTTTCGTATCAAAAATAATAATAAATTATTATTTTTTCTCTGTGGTTGGGGGGTATGCTATGAAGCCATAAAATAATATATAGGTAGTAGCTATATTAATAATTAAAAAGTCGAAATAAAACCCATTTTTGGATATTAAGAAAACCTATATCGGAAGTAGATATAGTCAAGTGACTGTCCATGCGGCCGGCAGTGTTTCTCATAACTCACAAGGAACGCAGGCAGTATTTTAGACTCAGGAGAAATAAATAAAATTGTGTATTATGTTGATACTATAAAGCTATATTTGTTCATTGGATGTGAAGTGTCAACTGTTAATGAATTGTTATTAAATTATATGCTGCAATAAGTCGTTCATTTTATTATTTACAAGTTTGGAAGTTATATTGTGGTGATGTCGTCCATTTTGATGTTCAAATCAATCGAATAATTCAGCTACTGCAACTCAAATACTCTGAGAAGACTGGTGGTAATGTTTGATAGTCCAATAATAATAATAGGACATCAACAGTTGTCATTTTACAAAAATATAGATCTAGGTTCTAAACTAATCTAGATCTAATCATGCCACTCCCATTCAAAGAATGATAAATGGTTATTGTTTTTCTTTTAAATACAATGCCTGCAGTATTCTGGGGTCACCTTAAAGACAGTGCAAAGCCAACACAGTCCAGCGCGGCAAAGGGCAACAAGAACTAAAAACTAGTTCTGGTAATTACCCGCGCCGGTCGGCAAATTTGTCGCCTCGAGAGACCCGCGTACTCTATGAACAACTGCAAATCAAATATAGTAACATTACTCGCACAACTTCGCTCGGGTCGACTCGAGCGTGCGATTTTCCGAAACCCGCCGCCTCTATAAACGTACCCTAATATGAGTTGATTTAGTAAAGCTCTTTTTTTTTATTACTGCCTTTATTTTAAGTTGCATTTTCTGTCTGTCTTTCTGTCTGTCTGCAATGGTGCAAAAATTGGCTTCGATTTTTCGACCACTTCCCGTGGTCCGATCAAGCTGAAATTTGGACAGCAGACTTGTGGCGCCTAACAATACATCCTATCAAATTTTCAGTTAAAACGACTTAATAATACTACACTTATGACAATATTCATTTCTAAAAGGAAAGTATAAGAAAAATTTTGATTTCGCGTTAAAAATGCCTGTGCAACTTTTTATACTTTTTCGGCGCAAAGCTAGAAAACAAAATTATGCGCTAAGATTATATTTAGAACAATTCATACAGAGGGTAAGGAGATATTTTTGAGATTTGCGACACAGATATTTTTTAATTACATGATGGTAAACTTAGTTTGCAAATAAAGAGAGTATGATAATAACTGTGTTTTTATGGTTTTCTTGTTTTATATCATGATACAAACATTTAATAATTATTGTTGAAAATAATAAATCTAGCAGAGGTTGACTATTTGGCTGTTGGCACGCCGAGTGAGTTAGACATTCTACTTTGGCACGCCGCTATCAAAAGGTTGCCGACCCCTGATCTAGGCTATTAGATTTGTCCCAACTCTCATTCCAACCGATCGTGCCCTAATGATAGCCAGAATTGAACACAAAGTGGCGATACTTTACCATCAGTGCCTTCATAACAACGAGATGCCGTTCTATCTTAAGAAACTAATCAAACCGTATGCTCTGCCATAGATCTAGCATACATCTAGCATATATATATGGCTCCGCAAATAACACTCCGTTCTTCCGGCTCCTCGCTTCTGAAGGTGTCCAGCAGTTCCTCTCCGACGACCACTTTCCTGAGAGCCTTCTCAGTATCTGACCCGAAAGTATGGAATCTATTTCCCATCTATAACTCAGGCAAACAAGTTATATCGTCACTTTTAAAAAGAACTTGAAAACATTATTTTAATATTTAGGTACCATTGTCATTGTTAGGTCTAAGCATTATTAGACCCCTAGCTGTTTTACTTGTAGGCCTATAAGCTTATTAGGTCGGTTAATGCTAGACTACAGTGGCGTAGCTAGGGGAGGGGAGGGAGGTCCAAATTTGAAAGTCTCCCCCGGGACCCTACTTGAGGGGGGGGGGGCAAAGGAGTGTCCGAATTGTTTTTTCTCATGTCATAATGTCGAATGTAAAAATCACGGGGGCCCTTAAAGACAAAGAGGCCAAGCCCCCCCCTCCCGGGCCCACAAATCCGCAGCAACGGCACTGATAGACTACATTTATTTGTTTTGTCCTGTGTTTATAAAGTTTTAAATTATTAATTAGCTTTATTTTTTGGCCTAGCGAATTATATCCGTGTTCCTGGTTGTTTTTTGCTCAATGTTAAATGTGCTCTGAGTTTATATTGTGTTTGTTGACAGAGCTAAATAAATAATCAATATTTTTTTATATTATTATTAATAGTTAAAACATAATAAAACATTTCAAGTCATACATTCAATACGTCTCATCCCCTTGAAAAAAACTACTAATCTAGCTTTTTTTTTGGTATTAAGTTGGATTACTCAACATGCTTAACATAATAAAAAAAATACACGTAAACAACATTTTTTAGTTTAATTAACTTGAATTCTTCACCAGCTACATGTTTTAGTTTGTTTTCTTGAATAAATTGGTTTCTAACACTATCTGGCAATTCGTCATCACTGCAAATAAAATGGGTATGTTGGATTGATTATATCCTAATAACGTTTTTTTATACTTATTTTTTTTTACTAACAATCCTTTAGTCTAGATTTACCAAAAATAAGGAAATGAGAATAATATTTTAATTAAAATTAGATTTGTTTCCTACTTATGTTATATTCAAAAAAGGGAAAGGTATTTATATTTCCTTACATTAATTTTTTTTCATTAGGTTTTTTTAAAATTAGATTTAGGCTACTGTTTATGTAGGCATATAACATTAACATAGAATATAGACACCTAATTTTACTTCACTTGAATATCTTCATAATATAGGCCTTGCCCCTAGGCCTAAAAACCTTTTGTTGTTATTTTTAGAGGATCTTTTTTAAAGACATTGAAGTTTTTTTCTTCCTACGAATAATTATATTCCTTATAAGATACATATGGTGTAGGTATCGTAACAGTTAAATTTCAATATTATAATAATTTTACAATGTTCTGATAACAGAAAAGTTCTATTTTATTTTTATGAAATTTGATTTATTTTTATTTTATTTCGTTTTTTTTACAATAAAAATAATAAAATATAAATCTAGATCTAGACTCTAGACTAGTTAAGTTCTGTTAGATTGAATCCATGGTTTGAGTTTTGGAGTCTAAAATTGACCACGTCCATTAACTGGACTTGTTCTCCATTAACTAGATCACCATAAAACCGAATTAAAGTTCAGAACAAGGTTTACTAATGACCAAAATAACTTTTATTCATTATTCATTATAAAAATTAAATACTCTAGTCTAGGTCCGAGGTCTAGATTCACCAAATCCATGTAATAGCCTACTCATAGTCATAGTCTAGTCTTAGTGATAGTGACAAGTAATGAATGAGTACTGAAACCAAACTAAGATTCTTGTTCTAGGCTAGCATTCTTATAATTTTTATTTATAAAAAAAAAAATAATAAGATTCCTAAGATAACACTTATATAAATTTGAATGGTTAATAATCAAAATAAAACTAAACTAATAAAAGAAATATACTTTACTAAACAAATAATAGTCTTAGTTAGTCTATGACTATTAAAAATTAAAATACAATACTGACTAAATTTTGGTCAGAATTAAACTCATTATCAATCAGAATGCTAAGAATGGTTAATGACTAAACCTATTACTATTATTGGGCCTGGCAATTATGACTGAATTTTGAAAATTTATTGGGTGTTAACTCCCTTGACAAAGAGTCTAGAACTACTAGAAGACTGAGACCAATTCATACTAATATTCATTCATTACAATATTACATTGTTAACTCCCTTGACAAAGAGTCTAGAACTACTAGAAGACTGAGACCAATTCATACTAATATTCATTCATTACAATATTACATTGTTAACTCACTTGACAAAGGGTCTAGAATACTAAGACTAAGTGTCAATAAGCAGGGGCCTATAAAAGTTAAAAATTAAAAGGGTCGTAAGTGCAAATGTTTTGTTCAACCAGAGTTTGTTGTTAAAACCTAGAGGCCGATACAATGCTTTCTGTTTTACCATGGTCCATTTTCACAGACGACATTTAATTAGAAAACGTATCAAGGATATTTTCCTGTAATCATTTCCAACTATCAATGACCCACACCCTCACTTTAACACACACACTATCTTTGTTGTTATATAGAACAATAGACAAAATGTTAGTATTTAATAGTTTAATTTACTATAGCAACAGTTTTTTTAGTTTTCACACCTGTATAAAGCCATAATATAGGTAAAGCCGTTTTCTTTTTTTGTAAAGGTATATTTTTTTTATTATTTCAAAAACCTAAAACTTGATCCACAAAAGGCGTGACATCATAAAAAAAACATCTGAGCATTATGCATGGATGTCTGTATATATTATAGAGTATCAGATGTCTTTTTATACAGTATTTGTCTCATGTTCTAATTAACAACTGTGAAACAATTTTTATTTATATATTTATATTATAATATACTCTTAATTTTACTTTCAGATATCTTTGTGATTCATAACAAGTACAGGATATAATCCTAAATAATGTTAAAAGGGTTTTTACAAGTTCTTAAATAACGACCAGGCATGTCATCACTTAGCCCTATTGCTGGTCTCACAGAAGGCAATAAAACTCTAACAACTAATTTAAATCTGTCGGATTCCTTATCAACTATTGAACAAATGACAGAGAATACTGAAAATGTTTTAAAAACAAATTATCTAAACATCATCTCTTTAAAACAATCTAAAGAGGAATCAACAGAATGCACTGATAATGTAAATAAATGTATAACCACGACAAGTGGAAGTGAACGTGTTGAAAATATTCAAGTCACTAACTCTCTCGGCATGCACCTAAACACTTCACTTCCTGAGCCCATGTCTGGAGTAAGTTTTTCTGTACTAGATCACAGACAAACAGATGTGACTTCAAATCTGAATGAATCAGAAGAAGTGAAGTGTTCAGAAGTGCCAGTAAATAACTGTGCAGGAAACGACCATATAAAACCGGTGGAGCTGATTAATCAACTTGTTGAAGGTCCACGAATAACTATTCCCCCATCCCAGCTGCCAATAAAAACTACAAACTCTCTCTCTGAGAACTCTAGCTGCAGTGTTAACCATTTAGACAGTAGAGATCATGAGCCAAAAATGGACGTAAGCTCACCAGATGAAGTTGTCAGCGTTTCTGCCTCTGACCAAGCAAACTCCAATTGTAATACTAATATGCAGGACCTGTCGCTGGAGTCAGGTGATCGTACTTCTAGTGCTGTGAAGCAGCAGGCTGCCGATACAGCTGGTGAAAATAAAGTGAAACCTAAGAAAACTTCCAAGGATTTTATATTTGGAAAGATCATAGGTGAAGGCTCATATTCAACAGTGAGTACAGTTTTATACTACTATTAATGAATATAGTGAAGGTGAAAAATGTTTAAGTTCAAAATATAAATTGTATTTGCTTTCCTTTTCATTGACATTAAGCCTGAAGAAAAGTTTATAGTAGCATTCATTTTTTTGGTTATATTCTGTTAAATACGAATACAATTTTTTATAAATGTTTGGCTTCTATGTAAAATGATAATACATTTTTTTCATTAAAGGTATATCTTGCCAAAGAAGTTGTTACAAACAGAGAATATGCAAGTATGTCACATTTTTATGTGTATAACTAACTTTATCTCTGTTACTATAAAAGCTTCATCGTCTCATTAGTATGTCTTGTATATATATATGTGATCCATTATAGAAAACTAGAAGAAAAAAGAACAAAGTAGTAATTATACACAGAGAAGTAAATTCTTTTTTAAAAATGTGGCACACAAATCTAGTAAAATAGTATAAATACTGAGGGATGGACTTAAAACCACTTATCTTGTTCCATATGCAGGGAATGGGTTTCTTGCACCAAACATAAAAACAAACACCATAACATTGCTTAAAACCCTAATTAAAGTAAACGTGCAAGAGTAGGCTTTAATTACCTTGTCTGAAACATATTAGATATATAAGAAGATAATTACAGTTGATAAAGCTTTGAAAATTATATATATATTATCATGTTTTTATGTGTTTACAGTTAAAATATGTGACAAAAAATACCTCATCCGTGAACGCAAGACTCACTTTGTAATGAGAGAGAAGGAAGTGCTGATGAGACTCAGTCATCCGTTTTTCATCGCCTTGGCATATACTTTTCAGGACCCAGAAAGACTTTGTATCTTAATCTTACAAAATATAGTTTAAGTTAATTTTGAAAAGTAATTGAATTGCAGTTTGAGAGATAATTTGAAGGTTAAAAAAAATGACTTGAAATGGCAGGGTTCGTACAGCTCCTGGAAACTCCTTGAAACTCCTGAAAAACAAAAAGTTGTGTTCCAGGACCTTAAAACTCCTGGAAAAACTGCATTTAGTCTTGGGAAAATACTAAAAACTCCTTATTTTTTTAGAGAGATTAATTATTAATTAAAAAATCGTAATCATTGCTCTTAGATTGTACTTTCACTTTTCCAGAAAGCCCTATTGGAGTTAACCCACTTTGCCACTTTTTATTTCTGCGCGCAAACATTGATGACACCACTGATGACACTACATGGTTCTTTTTTTTACTAGATCTTGTTTTTTTTTTAATGCAAACTTGGGATGTAGGCTATATAAGTTTCCGTAATGTCGTAAAACAAAAAAAAAGCTGTGTAGCGAGGTGTCTGTTTTTTTTTAAAGAGCTTAGCTTGGCTTTAAAAAAAATTTACTCCTGAAAAACTTCTGGAAAACTCCTGGAATTTTGAGGTAATTTTTCTGTACGAACCCTGAATGGTTTTCAAATGAATGTAAATAAAAGACCTTGACCTTGGTAAGATTATGTGTTAACGTATGCATGCAATGGTGATTTGCTGGGATATCTTCACAAGCTGTCAGCCTTTGATGTTCCTTGCACAAGGTTTTACACCGCAGAAGTGGTCATTGCCTTGGAGTATCTACAGACTCTTGGTATCATTCACAGGTACACTTTCATCATTGTTTCTTGTCATTTTATTTAAAAACAAAAAAAAACAACAACACATTTCTGCTACTTGCAGGCTATTTTGCATTAACTAAGTCTTTCGATTTTACAGGCTTATGAAAGTTTGCTTTGGCTTATCTGAAACTGGAAACAAATAATCTTATAGATATTGGAATACAATTTTTTAGTTTAAAAAAAAACATGATTAATTCAGTTGTATGATCTAATAAATTCATTGGCCATCTTCTCATTAACGTTTTTGTCATTGTGCCATGAATGTTATTTCATTGACACGGAGTCTGTGTCTTTAAATAATGTTATTTAAAATAACATTGGTTAGTATTATAATTTTATGTACATTGTTTTACTAGTTTTAGTTATTTCAAAGTATTGGCATTTTTATTTTGTCCTCAGAGATTTAAAACCTGAAAACATTTTATTGGGTGAAGATATGCACATTAAAATTACAGATTTTGGAACAGCAAAAATATTATCAATAGACGGTTAGTGTTTTTTATTTACAGTATCAATGATAATCATGAATAGTTCAAAATACAGTAAATGGAACAGTTTTGATAATCAAGCTGATCTTCAGTTTGTTAATTCATTGAAGATCAACTTGACAATCTAAACTGTTCTGTTGAAACTGTATTCAGAGCTTAATACTCATCAAGCATTAGTCAATTTCAACATTTGTTTAAACTCTTCACTTTCACTGGTGATAAATAATATATGAGAGTTTTCTTCCAGTTCTGTTGAAGAGCGCACCCTTTTGTTTTAGGCTTATGTAGATAAATTGTAATACATATTGCCAGATAGACAGTTACCATGTTTTTAAAAATGTTCTATGTATGCTTTTGGATTTAGATTTGTTACTTGAATTCAGTTATTTACACCAAGACCCTCAACTTAGTGAAGCATATAGCAGCACATATTAACCATGAGATCTTTTACAGTGATACTAATAAACTAGTCGGGCTCTTACCAAGATATCATAAAGTTTTTGTCCATTAACTATAAAAGCTTACTTTTGACATCAATTTCTTTGGAGACTAGCAAAAATGTGCATATATCTATACACAGCTTTTCAAAGCATGGTTAAGTTTAGTATGTAGAGTGATACAAGTTTAAAGTTCGCTGTATTGTGGGACTTAATTGAGTTTTTTTTAAATCTTTAATTAGATGGCACAGAAAAAAAAGAGCAAAGACGTAAACATTCATTTGTGGGCACAGCTGAGTATGTGTCACCAGAGTTACTCAATAACTTGCCAGCTAATTATGGGTATGAACTTTTGACATTTTACTGTAACTTAGTTCAATTAGTAAAGTAAAACATGTAATGGCAAAACTTGTTTTTTCTTTTTTCAGGTCTGATCTATGGGCTCTTGGATGTATAATTTACCAATGCCTTTCTGGCTCATTGCCGTTTCGATCAGGGTAACTAAAGCTCAAATTACACTATTGTAGTATTACCATAATGCAATACTTTTTTTGTTAAAGGATTTTCATATTGTTACAAATGAAGTTATCAATTTGTTTATAATATTGTATTATGGCTCATTGGTCTAGATTAGATTCCATCACATGTCTTGTGGTTGTAAAAGCTTTTTTTTTTAGTTTTTAAGTCCAAACAAATTTCATATAAATAGAAGCAATCAAACAATTGTCGACTAAAATAAAAAAGACCAGGTCACTTTGACAAGAAGTAATGTAAAGTTATTTTATATTTAATTACTTTATATACTCACGGATAAGTCACAGTCACACTTTTTTACTTAAAGTTGAATACAAACTAGGGGTGTGACCTATACACTTGACATAGTTTTGATAAACATCATTACTCTGTCAATAAGTTGCAACTATCACCCGTATTGGTAGTTATTATAATGTAGAATTACTAGGCTGTTGCTTAGACCAACATTTTGCATTAAGAAAACTTTTGTAGGTGTAAATATAATATGTTTATTTAGCTGAAATTGAAATGGACAAATATTTTAGACCCCACACCCTTTTCTTTTTAACTTTTGGACCGTTTTTGTATTGTCAAAGCGTATCCTAACTTAGGCCTAAGCCTATGGCAGCATTTTTCGTATTGAACACAAATTACAATATGGAAAGAATTTATTTATTTGTCAAAATTTTTATAGAAATAATATATTTTTTAAATATCTTATCTTGCCTCTGTCAGGGACATAACAAGAAAAAAAACAATTGAAATTTTCTGAAATGAGACCTATCTGGGTATTAGTCCTTTGGCCTGAGGCTATAGTGAAGAAACTGCAGACTTTTCGCAACTGCTCATAAGTGGTATAAAGGCAGTTAAGGAAGGAGTCCTTAAGTCCCAACATGTTTTATTTCTAAAATTATTCTTTGTCTTTGGTTACTTATAAAACATCCACAAACATTTTTTGATATCTTTGGACCACATAATATATATACTTTACCAGACATTAAGATATTCGACATATTGCATTGTAAATTGGTTTGTGAATTTTGTGTAAACTTTGTACATTTTAAAATGATTTTACAGTAAAAACCCTGTAACATTTAGAGTTTTTTATGATGTTATTTAAACCTATATTTTGATCTAAATAATGTGTGTATTTTTTCAGTAATGAATATCAAACGTTCCAGAAAATAATTAAAGTAGAATATGATTTTCCTGAAGGTTTTAATTCAGAGGCCAAAGATGTGGTGGAAAAACTTTTGGTAAGTGATTATGAAAATTATTAACTCTTTAAGACCGGAATTATTTTCCTACTCCTGCCGGAATTGTTTTTTCCGCACACAGTTTTTTGTATACATGCATCTGTAAAACCTTTATAGTTTGTTATCTATTGTTCTAAACCCATACATGTAATGAGTATAAAAATAGGAAATTGAATGGGCTTTACAGTGATATAATTTTTTAATCATAATATATTCATATAGAAAAGATATTTTGCATAATATTAGGGGGAGATAATTATAATTAAAAAAATTAAATTTTACTTAATGAAGGCATTAATTAAATCCAGCTGCTTTTTTGCATTTAACTCACCACACTAAGAACTTTTCAGAATGAAAATTGATGAAATAGTTTTTAAAATATACACATTTTTATTAACACCCCAAATAAGAAAAGGGGAGACGCCCCCCTTCAGTTGGGACTGTGGCAACTAATGTGTCACTGTCCGACTCACGGCGAAGCGGTCTAGACCCAGATGAAGAAGCATTATCAGCCATTTTGAAATATAAACAAAACACAAAATTTACGATACTGACCTTTTAAAAAAAATTCTGACAATTTTAAAACGCTTGTTCAATGCAAGATGCAAGAAGTAAACAAACTTTAAAATGGCCGCCTTAGAGATCCCAGAAGTCATTTAAACGATTAAAAACGTGTATCAGACAAAACAACGAACTAAACATAGAAAATACTATCGAACGCCCAGAGCGTTGTTACGTAGCACAAGCCTTAGGGCCGAACGCTGGGAGCGTCGTTACGGTGTTATTGAGTTAAATACCATTCTTCATACTCGTGGTGAACTCTGCTTCTGAAGGGTCCGAGAGTCTAATCTGGAAACATAACTTACTCATTCTTCCCTTTACTCTACTTACCATTGGTCATATAATAAATGTAACATAAGAAGTGAATAAGCTTTACCAAATCTTTTATTCTGCAATGGTAAACTTAATTTTTAGCTTATTGATTGGTAGTTTTTTTATATATTCCTATTATGTATACACATTTATGCAAACCCATTTTTTTTTAAATGTTAACTTGTATATGATTTACATTTTTTATTTTTATTTTACAATATAAATAATAATATATATTATAATAAATAATGATGTAATAATCAGCAATTTATTTAAAATCATTTAGCTATTTAAAAAAGTTACTGCATTTAAAGCATATTGTGTATTTTAACATATCTTTAGGTTCTAGACCCTGAAGATCGTATTGGAATGGCCAAGACAGGAGGAATGCAAGCTATAAAAAAACATCCATTTTATGCAGAGATTGATTGGGATAACCTGCCACAATCGACGCCACCCAAACTAATGCCATACCTCCCAGCCACGGCCAACAACCCAGAGTTTTGGGGCCAAGAACTTAGGGTGGGATTTTTCTTAAATAATCTTTTGTGAGCCTCTGTTGGTTGATCTATGGGTTTTCTCATAGCCTATTTTGCAGGTGGAGCAATATAAGTTTCATTTCGGCTGCTTTTTAATTGATTATTTAATAGAGCTTAAGCTCTGAGGAACAATTATATTATGAACTATTTTCATTGAATGTTTTAACAGACATATACAAGTTTGGGTTTCGTTCTCATTGTTTCATTGTTGAAAGATATTTTAAATTCCAAGAAAATAAAAACTTTCTAAGTAAAACCAAAGTTTTGTTTAGTTGTAAATAAATTGTTCATTATTTTATTGACAATTATATACATTTTTCTCTGAATACCTTTTTTGTTACTGTTTAAATTATTCAGATGTTGACTTGGTAAAATATTATTTATAATTTCAAGTTTTTTTTTTGTCATACTTACACAAGTCATACATGTATATGATCACAATTTGAGAAAAAGGAAAATATAATGAATAATTTTTTTTTTACAAATGCTGAAAATCATCTTTTTTACAGAATGACGGGCTGGGGGGGGGGAGTGGGTATTTCTGATAGCGAACAATGTTTAAAGATTAGTGCTTATACTAATATAGTTTGTCTTTCTGATTTTATTTCTTTCTTTTGTTTTTCATTAATTTTTCATTTTGTTTTTTTAAATCCTCTATATTAACTTCACAAAACTTTGCATTTGCCGGGCGGCTGACATGGGAAGGCTATAATTTATCCACTCTCATCCAATCAAGCTGAAACCACTCAACCCTCCAAAATCAGTGTTTAACTTTTTTTTTTATGTACACTTTAGGGTGTGCATTATTCAATCCCTATAAAATGCAAAAGCTTAACTGTGCTTTTGTGTTTTTTCTAACTTTGTGAGTGGCAAGGGGCAAAATCTTTGGAAGGTTAAATAAAAATGCATAAAATGGTTGTTAGTTATATATATCATTTTTTTAATATATATCTATCAATAAAACTTATATCTTCTTTTTATTTCATGACTATAGGAATATAAGTTATAAGAAAAACAACTTCTAAGCTTTAGCGTTAGTGTATGCTTGATCATCTGTTTATTGATTGGTAATACATATTTTTATATCAGGCTGGCTTTGATGATCAGAGATTGGCAGAAATTATTACAGATGAGATTGGAGAAGGTTCAATGTAAGTTTCATACAAATTCTGATCTAGTAACTAATATTAAAACTAGAACTTACCATATTATAGTTACTAACTTGTTCAATTGTTGTTCATTTTTTTTGTTTTAATGTCTTACTGTATCGAAACATGAAGAAGCACAAAGCAAGACGTACGGTGTACATAATGATAATATGTGTTTTTTGAACAGGTCTCCAGAAATAGAAGAACTTCCAATTAAAGTTCTCAGCGCTGCAGAGGATTATGAAAGGAAAGAAATACTAAGGAGGCAGAGTAAAGAAAACCAGTTTCATCCGTTTGTTGAAGATAATCTCATTCTCAAACAAGGATTTGTAAATAAAAGAAAGGTGAGGAATCGGAGCAAAGTTTGTTTCAGGTGTGATGGTTATATGACGCATGACCTCATGAAAATGTAGAATTTTTTCTAAGAGGAATTTCACTGAATTGATCAATGCTTTCAATAAAGAAACCTAAATTTGAATTTGTGAATCAGATTTAACTCATTTGCTACTACTGCGGCTCAATGCGACCTACCCCCCTCCGTACTAATGCGCCCTAAAGCGGCCGCCACGTGTATGACTAAGCTATTGTCGTTTCTTGATTTTTTGCCATGCGTTCTTTTTTTTTTTTTTATACTGCAAGCACGGCTTTTAAAAAGTAAGAATATAGTCTGTTTCGTTAATAAAAACCGGATGTTTTTATTAAGTTTCGTTTTTTTTGCGCTGCGCGTTCAAAATACGGGTAGTTTTCACTGGCCTTTAGTCTTGTAATACTTTTTTTTATAGCCTTCGCCTTTAATTTTTTACTTTATTTAGCAATAGCTCTATACCTCCAAATATAACATTTAACAACAGTTCTGATAATAAGGATGCTGCAGATATAGACTTAGATGAATTTCCATTACAACTCAATTTATGGGCTTTATCATACTTTATCGGACTTTGACGCTAGGGCTAGTGAAAATATTTAGCCAAATCCTAGGGTCTCAACACTCAGCGAATGATTCTACTGATAATTCGGTATTTTTTATGTATAAAAGTATACATTTCCAGAAAGCTAAGATATTTATCTATTTTATGGTGTAATTTTTATTCACTTTGGGGAATATTTAGTCATTTAAAAAAATATTTAAAAATAATTTACTAAATTTAATACGGAGTTTTTTCCCTTTGGCTAGTATTTTCCGGGGTGTCTTTGGAAACTAGGTTAGTAGCATATGAGTTAATAATCTAAATTCTAAAATATCAAATATATATTATAAGACAACACACATATTATTATTATTAGAGTGTAATATATTAAATATTACAGCTCCTAATTGTATTTCCTTCTCTCATTTGTGTGTCATTCCCTTTTTGTGAGCATATTATTAATTCATACATTGTTTGTCAGCATATTATTAATTCATACATTGTTTGTCAGCATATTATTAATTCATACATTGTTTGTCAGCATATTATTAATTCATACATTGTTTGTCAGCATATTATTAATTCATACATTGTTTGTCAGCATATTATTAATTCATACATTGTTTGTCAGCATATTATTAATTCATACATTGTTTGTCAGCATATTATTAATTCATACATTGTTTGTCAGCATATTATTAATTCATACATTGTTTGTCAGCATATTATTAATTCATACATTGTTTGTCAGCATATTATTAATTCATACATTGTTTGTCAGCATATTATTAATTCATACATTGTTTATCTATATATGTCTTCAACTTTTTAAATTTGATTTAAAATGTTTAAAATTTCAGGGACTGTTTTCTAGGAAGAGAATGTTATTGTTAACTGAGGGACCACATCTATACTACGTTGATGCCCATAACAAAGTTTTAAAGGGAGAAATACCTTGGTAGGTGGTTGAACTTAAATCGCAGAGAGCTGTAATTATCTAATAATAATCTGAGAATGCTGCTGCAAGACCATATTGACGAGACATTAATCAATGTGTTGAAATTCTTTCATTATTTTTTGTTGAGTTTAAGAAGAATCCACAACTATGCAGAATAGGAAACTAGTGTTATTTTTATGCCTTGGATTTTGTGCCATAGTGTTGTAGTTTTCTTATCGATAGACAGTATCTTCATATGAAAACTTTTATAAAAATACTATGAGCATATAAATTCTGGTGTACCATATACTCGGGTATAGGTTGCACCTGTGGGTAGCGTGTATCCTTAGTTTTTTAGGGCATACAATTAATATTTTGTACTTGATTTGGTTGCACCAGTAATTTTGTGAGTTACACTGACATTTTATAATTAAATTTCTAAAAATGTCATATTTTTTATAGATATATTAAAGTTACTGAATATTCCATGATTTAGAAACTTTCCTTATAGTTTCCAATCATAGTTAATGCAAACATAAACAAATAAAGGCTGCGTTTCATGTATTTCTATACCAATCAACAAAGCAAGTTGTTTTAGTGCCAATAAATTATTAAAATAATTTTTTAAAAATACAAAATACTGTAGAGTAAATCACCCTTTGCAAACACCATAAGGCTAAAAATAGCACCCTACTTAGTTTATGTAACCTAGTTTCTAAACCGTTAGACATAGGATAAAAACTAAAGTACCAAAAGATAGTACGACAGCGTGGCTACTTGAATGAACATACATTATTGTATTACTATGCAGGGTTAGGGTGTATATTGCATACTCAGACGACCATGTTTGCTGGTTCATAGCATTCACTTTTTTTTCATTAAACTTCACAGCGAACACTTTTATTTCAGAGCAAACACTAAGCCAAAGTCATCAAATATTTATTATTTTGTTAATGTAAAGAACACTGGAGATGCCCATGCTATTGTATTGCCACATGTATTTGTCTAGACTTTGACAGATCGTTTACATTTTTTAAAATAATTTTTTTTCTAAACCAATGAGTTTTATGATGTAAAATCTATATCTATTTATGAGTGAACCAAGAAGACCTCTGCACCGACAGTAAAAAGAAAGACAAGCTAGTGTTCCTATAGTCTACATGCACCTTTTGATTAATGCATGATATCTGTACTGTATTTTCAAACAAACAACATTGAAATTGAAGCCATTTCTAGTTCCATTAAATGTAGTATCATATATATAATATATGTAGTAGCTGCTATCAGAGCTTACTTCAATTACCGGTACGCTTCTTGACCCTTCTCTTTTCTGTGTTTTTTTCTGCTCTTCTTCTCTCCTGAGTCTTGCTCTAAGTACAGCTCATCTAATGATCTAGTAATAATCCCTTTGAGGTGCATTTTCGACAATTTTTAGATACCCACCCCAACAGAAAAAAAAAGTGTTCGCTATGAGTATCAATCCTACGTTTTGCATACTTCATTGCGAACACTACTTTAAAACAAACATTACTATAAATAAGCATTGTAAATCATTACAGCATTGTTCCTTAACTATATCCTAGTGATAATCTGATAGCAAACATATTTAAATGTAAAAAGGAAAGGAAAAGTAGTCTTAACCCGGATACCATCCTCGTTCATCCGGTGGGAGGTTTTTAGCATAGCCACCACCATGGCTCCAAATGTCGGCACATTTTGATCATAAAAATGCTTTTTTCGTAACTGAAACGGCCTAAGGATATTGAGGAATTACTGCTTTCTTTAAATTGACGCTCGCTTCCGTAGTAGACATGAAAATAGAGAAACTACGAAAGTTTTTTCGAGTTGTGTTCGCAACGTGCTGGTGTTCGCGCTGAGGTGATTTACTCTATAGACTCGCATAGATATATGTTGAATTTTTGTAACCAAATTTTTAAAAAAATTTGGGGTGCAACCTATACACTCAACAGTGTAGCACAACTCTGTCATTGATTTTATAAACTTGCTAATACATGGAACAATATTTCTATTAGGTCAAAATATCTTCGACCAGAAGCAAAAAATTTCAAAATATTTTTTGTCCATACTGTAAGTATTGATTCTTTGAAGATTATTCATTATTGTCATTTGTGTGTATTTAATGATGAGTTTCTGTGTTTTTTTTTCTATGTTTTTTAATATTATTGCCAGTTTAAAGTTCACTATAATTGCTCTGTGTGAATCTTTTATTGATGCCAATTTCATTGTTAATTCATTGGATAATTATTATATTCACCTTCTATCCAAATGAATTATTTTTTTTTATTTTTATTTTTTTTAATTTAGCCCAACCGGACATACTATCTGGAGAGTCGTAATTCTGAAGCCCAGCAGTGGGTGGAAAAGATCCGAGACGTTTGGACTAAATATTATGGAGAAGAGAATGATTAATGGCCAAGATGAAGAGATAATAAAGATTTGCTCAAAGAAGGATGGCACTTAATGTTAGAATCAATAAACAAAGAAAACTTTTTGTTTCTACAGGTTTTATGTTATTATTTAAATCTTACAGTTCTGTATTCAATTGTTAAATGTAACCTTTTTTTTTTTTTTGAATTTGTTATCAACCAAATTTTTTAAAGGCATTAGCAGCTCATGGTGGCACACATTTTAGAATCTATTTTCCTATTTATTTATTACGACTGTTTTAAACTCTGTATTATTTATCAGTCCCTATTAAACTGAAAGTGAGTATGTATTATTTAAATCTATAGACTTGGATTATATTGAAATCCTTGTTGTTGTTGTTTTATTCTATTAGTATCACAATATAAAAAAACATCAAAGAGATAAAGTGACAAAAACAAATATTAGAAAATACCAATGTTTAAAATATTGTCGAATGATTTTCTCAATAAATGGATTGAATCAAGTTGATATTTATATGAATACATAGAACTAAATTGCTTGAGTTATGAACTGTTTTCATTTGATGCATGCAGAGATATAGTCAGAAGGACTCAAACTATAAGTTCATAAGAGTGAAAAAAGTCAGTGTTCATTATTTCTATTATTTCTATTTATTTACTGTGGCACTTTTCTTGTGTACACTAGACAGCAAAATAATTCAAAAAATAATCCTTTAAATATTTGATAAATGGCCATAATGTACAGCACCTATGTGTAAATGCTTATTTTATTATGTAATGCCTGCTGTATTAAAGCTCTTGATGGTTATTGATGTAGCGCCTATAAACACATTAAATGTATTTGGGTTGTGTAATTTTCTATATGTGTTGCGTTGCTAGCCAACACACAGTTTTATGAAGAAGATGTGACTTCATATTTTTACCCCCTAAAGAAACAACTTTAATGCAAGAGTTACATTTGAGATTGAGCTATAAAAAAAGACTTGTTTAAACCCATCACTGTCACTCATTGAAACAATGTTTGATAGTATAGAACAGGGTCGGCAACCCACAGCATGCGTGCCAGACTTGGCTTGCGGATTGATTTTCGCTGGCACGTGGAAGACCCCAAAATGGACATTTAAGTCTCTTTTACAAGAAAAGAGCATTATGACATTTAGTCTGTTGGCACGCTGAATGAAGTAAAAATCCTAATTTGGCACACTATTATCAAAAGGTTGCCGATCCCTGGTATAGAATTTTCGTATTGCTGTTGGAATATTTGTTTATTGTGCAATTTTGTTTTGAGGTAGTATTTCATTTAGAAAAAAAAACTTATGTATAATATTATATAGGTAGGTGTACAAATTGTGCATTCTGTTGAGTAAATGGATGCAAATGCAAGAATAAAGAGCTTTGGTTTGGTGATAATGTCTTTAATGCCTTCATTGTGAGTACATATGTATATGTCTAGCATTGTACTTGTGCACTCAATACATATATACAATGTATGCCAGACTTTCCGATATTATGTGAATTTCTGTGACATAATTTTTTTCCTTTTCTTATATATGAAATTTGATGAAGTCTAGATAAATGTCCAGTGCATTTGAATTATAAAATGCAGTAATGTAAAATTGAAACAAAGTATTGATTGTAAATTCATTTTTACACAAGTTCAGCATCAATTTGTGTAAATCTATTGCGTATGGTCTCAATTCTATAAAGAAAAAAAGAAGCCTACAAAAAGATAGTCTAGCCTAATCATTAATTTATCAGTTTACAGACGTTCCTTCTAGATAACACTGAATAACAGATTATTATGCCTTTGGCCCAAAAATCCAGCGGGGCGGAAGGGATAAGAAAGTGGCGGGGCTAGAAGCTGGGTTTTTATGTTGACAGTCCAGTGTTAACCACAGGACCAGCTGGCTGTAGATCTAGTTAACACAGATCTAGGGTTATGCATTACTTTTATTGTATATAAAATGTATTCAGTTTACATTTTCATGTTGTATTGTTTCATTCTGTGCTCTATTCCTCATAACAAAAATACTGCACTTTTATCAATAAATATCTGAATTGAAAAGTTTATTCATATTGAAAGCCCATGTCTCATACATAATAGAATAAATTCATAATTAATTACTCTCATCTTTAATGATTTTTGACAAGTTTTTGTTTGAATAAAACTGTGCCCTGTTTATTCCAGTGAAATACTTGAAAATACATACATGTTGTAATCTTCACTTTATAATAGCTTACACTTACACTAGGATTTTGCAATGATGTAACATTTTGATGCAACTTTTGGGCTAATATTAAGTTCCCAGAGCTTTTAAAATTTTCAAGAATACTGGTTTAGTTTAAACATAAAACCCTGATTCCAAAGAATGCAGTAACTCCAAAACCAAAGGTTTCATGGTGTTGAAGTTGAAATACAGCATTTGTCATCTTTATAAGACTTAGTTGTTCTAAACATCTATAAAGTAGCATTTGGTATTAGTTCAACATACCTCACTTAATATGAACTGATGTTTATTTCAATAAGAATGCTGGCATGGTGCACATTCTTACATTGCTTCAATAATTTCTCTGATATAACATTCTATTATTTCTATATAAAAATACAAAGAAAAATGTGTATCTATATATCTGCAGAGCTAAACACCGCTGACTGTCAGGTGCAATATGAATATGACCAAATTTTATATTTGACATGGTGGACTGGTTGTTTCCTTTTATGACAGCTTCCAAGTCAAAATTACACTTTTGAATATCTGTATGACAAGGGAAACTCACTAGTCCACATTCTTTCTTTGTTGCTTCAGTGACCAGTTAGATGTTAACAGCTAAAATCACTAAAACTGAGATGTAGCTCTTAAGTTAATTGCTTGCTTTAAAAGAATTTTTTTTTTAGTTGTATTGTGATGCAGACATTTTAGAATAGGACTTGTTCTGTGTTTAAGTTTTGGAGGCTGTCATTGTCATTTGTGATATGTTTTATATCTTAATGAAACTTCAAATGTTGATTATTATTTGTATGTTTTATTAAAATACATATATATATAGGCCTATATATATATAGGCGGCTGGTTAGCAAAGTCGACAGCGAGCTCGACTCCCAAGCGCCGCATCAGGGGTTCGACCCTCGGTGCAGTCAGCTATAAATCCACCGCCGACTTGGAGAGGAGATGGGCGCCGCCAAGTCTACCAAGCCCAAGAGAGGACTAATGGACACCCAGTGTCCATTAACTCCCCCCAACGACCGCCAAGGTTAAGGGACTACAAAAAAATATATATATGCATAAATTTAACTCAATGTGTCCTTGATATTGGCTAGACTGTTAGTTCCTTTCAAAACAATTTTCCCCAGCAATAAATTTGAATAAACCTCAGTATTAACCAGTTACATTAATGACATTCTGTTCCAGACAACTCTCTTGTAACTCTGTAACATGCTGAAGCTTTGTTTTCTAGTACAACACTAGTAGACCAGTGGCAACCAAATAAAGAACAAAACAAATGCAGCACGTTGAGACACTTTAATCACATAGAATGAAAGGTGTAGAAATTTTTTCTGATAATTTTGTCTTTAAAATGTATATATAAAATACAAAGCATATAAACCATTTCAATTGTTCTTTCCCTTTATTAAATCAATTTGTTTTTGCACTTGTAGAATCATTTCTGATTTATTAACTTCCTCACTTTAAATTTTCCAACACAATGCCTTACTTTTACAGTCCTCTACTTTTAGTATCAAAGGCAAAAAAAAATAAAAAATTATCAATTATAAATATAAACATCTTAGTTTCAGACAAAAATTCTATTTTAGACTAATGTTTTTGTTTATACAGCTAAACTTGTTTTAATGAGGCACTTTTTCATATTTTTTTTATCTGACAAAAGCATTGGGATGCAAAGATAATTTATTTTTAATAAGTGCGGGATGTGAAAAAAAACAACAGAGAGCATAGAAAAAGATTAAAGAGTCTGAAAGAAATGTTTTTTTATGTGAACAATAAACATAGAAAAAATATGGCTAAACTCATTTGCATAACAATATATATATAATATTTTTTTCTAGAAGATTAAAAATTATGTTCAAATCTCACACAGACACATTGATCTAAATGGGAGCAAATGATCATTTCAAATTATTATAGTAGGATAACACACACACACACATTCTTGTATGCCTTTCATATTTCAAACTCATAACTCATATTAAAACACACTCACAAAGGTCTATGGGCTAGAACCTCCATGTCATCAAATAAATTATACAACCGGAGAAAAAAAAAGTGGCTATAACTCTAACAAAACATTTCAATGACTGGAAACTTAGTTAAAGTACAGAAACACTTGACTTTACTAAACAACCTGCATGAATATATGAAGTCTGAATATCTAAACTTGTTATTGCCAGCCAATATGTTCTCACAGTATTGGCCCAGATTACCAATTGCATATTGTTAAAAATCTGGAAAAAAAAAACGTTCAACGCTCTTTAAGTCTTTCATTGCTTTCTGACTGATAACAAATCAGTGACAGCATCAGTAATGGCACATTGTTTTTGTTTTTCAATTCAAACTGAATATATGGCAAATAGAAGATTCAAGTCCAATTTGACTAGAGCATACAAATGTACCAGGTGACATGATGGCTCTACTATTACAATTAATTTTCTAATACATTTGCAAACAAATATTTTTAAAATTAAATTAAGAACATTATAAATTATAAACTGAATGAAAAAAAATTGAGACGCTAAATAAATAGATAACATCCTAACAGGAGTTATTAAACATGATCATTTCTATCCTAAATCTCTGGGAATGAAATTAGAAGTTAAATGAATGAAGCATGAAATGAGAGGAACGGTGGGCTGTCTTTGATTTTGGCTTACTTTGTGTTGTACAAAAAAAAATAATCTTATAGTTTGGGATATTTAGAAGATGAATTCAAATTCAAGAGCTTCAATAAAATATTTGTCCAGAAGACTCTGCAATAAATAAATAACAATCTGTGGAGATAACATAAATACAGTATATATAGATAGATAAATTTGTATCTCAAATTTTAGGAAATAGAAGGAATAATTTATATACATTTCATTTTTTGTTTCAAAATGAAATGACATAAAGTGGAGAATCTATAGGGGGAATGAAAACAAAGAACATGCACAACTCTGGGAAAATGATATTTACATTAAAGCACACACAAACCTTTGTCAGTATTTGTGCAGCGACTGTTAAATACAGACTATTCAATTCTCTTGAGATAAAAGTGTAATAGTATGATAATGATTCAATAATTTAACTCAATGTAACTTATTTATAGAGTTAAAAATGCAATAGTGTTATGGAGAAAATAAAATAACCATTGGCGTAAAACAATACTGGACAGCTAATTTTGACTAAATTTTTCACTCATTAAAACTTAATAAGACAAAAAAAATATTGACAGTTAAAATGTATACTATCCAATTCCTCAATAAATCATGAAGTAACATTCCAGTTTTTCTTTTTACTTTCTATTTATCTTCAATTCAATAATAGAATACCAGTAGAATGTAAAATGAAGATATTTGTTAAAAGAATATGAATAAGTTTTCAATCACCAACAGTGGAAATTTAGAAAAACAAAATCAAGCTTGTGAACTTAATTATAAAAAAAGATGGCATAGAAACAAACCTTATGCTATTTATATTTAAACCTTATGCTATTTATATTTTTAACAACAACTAGATTTTGTAACCAGATTATGTAACTAAACCAACCTTTTTGCTTTCAAAATTCAAACTACATTTGACTATCCTCAGAAACTAATATTTTTCAGCTATTTCAGATCATGTAACTGAATTAACACTTTTTTCAATCAAATTTAATTGCATTAATATTAATGAAAAGGTTTTAAATAATGTATATAAAGTGAAAATGTCACTATTCATACTATTCTAAAACAAGCATTTGACATTAATTTGGTGCTACTGGCTGACAATGTAAAAATAAAACAACAGAGAACAGGCTGATTGACATCAGTTATTGAGTGCATAAGAAGATATATTTAAAAAACAAATGTTCATCCTGCCAAATAGTTTTATTTTTTTTAATATTTTCCCATCAAATGATGAGATGATAACACCCATAAAAAATACATTTATTTTTTGTCAGGTAAATTAGTGACATAAGCTGAGAAAAACTTATCTCCAACCTCCATTCCACTGCCTTTTTTTTCCAAATACAGGTTTTGTATTTCTTTAGATTCTGGTACCCTTCAACTGTAAAACCTGCAACAAAAACAACAACGTTGCCATTAGTTAGATGATAAATGATCCGAGAGAATGAGGCTTGAATTTCCCTATGGCATTAAACCACAACTCCTAAACATTACCTTTGCTCTATCTGATGGCTCGTCTGTTCCATTTAATACGGTAGGGCACTCTTTAGACACAACAAACAAGAATTCTGCATGATCTTCCGACCCATAATTGTAATGAGAGCCTATATTGAGCAGCTGGAGAAGAAATATAAATATCGTTATTATGAACCATTCCATACAATCCTGTGTTTTATTCTTTCTTCCAGTAAAACTTTAGGTGAATCTATGATAAGGCTATGCTGTATTGGTTTTCATAGGTTTTTTTAAACAAATAAACTACTTTATTTGGTGATAGTTTTAATCACTAATTAATTTTAAAGCAGCAATTTTTTATATAGTAGTATAAAGATACTATTTTACGATTTACTATTCAGAAAGATATTACATACATTGTAGGTTTTCTTTGTAGATCATTAGATATTTACTCTTTGTTTTATTTATACTGATCATCTAAATAATGCAGAAATTTTTCTTTGTATTTGTATTGTGGCTTCAAATTATTTTCGTGACTAAACCTAAGGATGTCAGAAAATGTAGTAGTTATTTTTTTATGATTACCTCAAAATTGTGACCAAATTCAGTGATTTATTAGAGATACATAAAGTAATACAGAGAATTCAATTAGACGTATAAAGCAAACAGCTACCTGCTCAAATTTCCAGCCATCAGGTATAGTTGACACCATCTGTGTCAGCTCCTGTCCAGAACACTGCATTACTCTGTACACATTCTTCATGAATGTCTTTTGTTATTGTTTTTTTTTAAAAAGAAAAACGACAATTACAACCTATTCCAGATGAGCTTAATGTGTGTATAAACATCTGTTTTCAATTATTACATTTCAATGAATATGTATATTTGTTAAGAATAAACTCTTAAATTATAACTGAGACCAGGAAATAAAATGCTGTTCTATTATCTGCATAATGCTGTTCTATTATCTGCATAATGCTGTTCTATTATCTGCATAATGCTGTTCTATTATCTGCATAATGCTGTTCTATTATCTGCATAATGCTGAAATAACAAAAGCATAAATTCAGACATAAAGCAAAGTACCCTTCGGACAAAACCGATCATAGGGCTGGTGAAGCAGCGATCACCAGTTTCTGTCGCCACGGCATACTAGGGGATGTGTGGCCAGCACAATGCCCAGCCGCCGGTACGTGACGTTTTGGCGCGACCGTTTTGGCGCGACCGTTTTGGCGCGGGACGTTTTGGCGCGAGCCGTTTTGGCGCGAGGAAATAATTGATAAAAACATTTTTGTTGTTGTATTATAAATGAAACTAATAATAAATAATTATTATTTTAAACGATGTAGGCCTACTTTAATGCATTTAAAGAACTATTAAACTGTAAAAACTTTGTTTTTTTTATATTTGCATAAAGACTTAAGTATTTATTTGTGGGCATAAAATGCTTATCTATTTATCTGTTTATGTATATGTCGTCTTAATAAGGAAGTTTTTTGTTGTGTTTTTTTTTATTCAACCCCTAGAACGTTAGGCCTAATATGCAAAAATTACGCGTGCTAGTCTTTCAAAAAAATTCTAATAACTACACATGTTCATGAAGTAACTCAGTGGCCACACCTTTAAAAAAAAAATGATGTGATGTGTTTTTAGTCCATCGCGCCAAAACGTCCTGCGCCAAAACGGCTGCGCCCAAACGTCCGCCGCGCCAAAACGGTCGCGCCAAAACGGCTGCGCCCAAACGTCCTGCTTCGCCCAGCCGCATTTACTTTATCCCAACTAATGTCAGGTACCCATCAGAGCTGAGTAGACTCAGGGACACCCTTAAGTCCTGGAAAAAAATCCTAGCCTCCACCAGGATTTAAACCCAGGACCTTTGGATAGTCAGTCAAACATGCTGCCGCTTGGCTACCGTGCCCAAAATAAACATACACATGGAAAACAAATTGTTTGACTTACCTGATTTAATTTAGCATCTCTTTCAGCTATCCTATCTTTTACAACCTTTATTAAGTCTGTTATGTTATAAAACTCTGCTTCTTCTAAAACACCTGCACACATCAACAACAAAAAATTATATTAACTAATAACTAACTAATAATAATAGTTATTGAAAAATAATCTAAACTGTGCAGTATTCAAAACTAGTATGTTTCCTAAATGGCCATTGAGAAAAAACAAACTCATAGACAAGCTTTAAGGCTAACCTTCTTCTGCTAAGTCTTTATTCATCACAAGTTTGCCATGTCGAAGAAAGTTTAAAATAGGCCCAAAGTAAGAGGGATCTCTGTCAATGAGGAAAGCTCCATCTGTGTCCTGTGAAAAGATGTAACATTATGACTACCTTTTAATAAATATTGAGTAAATAACTTAGTTTTAAATTACTGTATTACTATGTATTATTAAATGTGATATTTACATTTGCTTCTAATCCACCCATAGATGGTATTAAAGCAACAAAAATGTTTATTTAATTAGAAAATAATAAAATTTTAATAATCTTTTTGTAACAAAACAAGAAAAGCTCTTTATAAAAAATGAGCCTCAAAACTTTTTATTTCATTAACAATTGTGCTATTTACCTAAATGCCACAAGTCCAAGTCACAACACATACGATTGACACATATGACATATACTATAATATATTGAATGAAATTATAGAAAACAAAAGACCATGCATTACCTTGTCTGTGTTGAGATCAGATGCTTCCTGCACAAGTCTGTACAAAAATGACTTTTGGTCTCGACCAAGTGTTGTTCTAGTTGTTAAAAAAGTTGTGCCTCCTACATTTAATCGAACCCATTCACTTTTTCTACTGTCTGTTTCCATATTTCCATTCCCATGGTTACTATTTAATGCCATTTCACTTAAAAAGGTTTTCTATTTAGGAAATAATAAACAAAAACAGAATTCTTAAAATATAAATCAACAGAAATAGAATAAAAAGACTGGCATTATAATCATGAATCATATAGGTCTTTCATAGTGAATTGTAGTATAGTCTCTTATTATTATATTTTTATTAAAAAATATTAATGAGATTATAATAAGTTATAAGGGTTTTAAGGAGTGATAAAAACTCCTGACTCCAAGAGAAAGTAAAAGCATTTAATATTAAATGATGATAAAATTTAAAAAAAAACAAAGAGAAAAAAACAGTAGCAGACATGTTAATATGACAAAAATGAATAATGATTAATAGTTTAAACTGCAATTATAAGAATCTATATAAATTCAATAATTACACAAATAATTTCAGAATAAAATGTCATAACTTCATAACTGTCGTGTGTCGACTCATGAGACCATGAGTCATGATCCTCCGTCCATATCATTCATTGAATAGCACTACTATAGACTATGATTATAGGCCTACTATATATTCAATTTATTCAATAAGTTTGAATAAGAAATAAGTAGCCTAATGACCTAATGACTGCTTGTCAAGTGTAATGTCGGTAATATCAATGAACTGAAGTATTTCATTGAGTGTAAGTGTAGAGCATAAATATATCTCTTGCGGATATTTTCAGTTCAAGGTGCCTGTCTATGATTGATAAAATCCTCCAAGATCATGCACACCCGCTTCATGATAGTTACATAATATCTAGTCGAAGTGGTCGGCTTCTTTCAATAAGGGCAAGAACAGAGAGATTTAGGAACTCTTTTGTTCCACTGTCAGTGAGACTCTTTCAAAAGAATCACCTTTCAGCCAGGAAATACAATGGCTCAATAGCTGACTCCTAAATAATAGGCCTACTTTTTTCTTGTATGATAAATGGTATGATAGTGTGCGTGAATGTCTATTGTGTTTGAGTACAAATGGTTCTTTAATATTGTTTTAGGTATGCTGAAAGACGGAATTTATGTAATCAAGTCAAATTTCCATTTATTTGGATCAATAAAGCAATCTTATCTTATCTTATATAAATATAGCAATATTTATATTTTATAGCTAATATAGCCAATATCAATATAGTTATAGAAGTTATAGGAGGCCATAATAATAATAATAGGCCTAAATAATATAAAACTCACACTAAACTAAATTATCTTAAATATGCCTAATTATCTATTTTATTAAATTTA
This sequence comes from Anisus vortex, assembly GCA_949126835.1. Taxonomy (NCBI): domain Eukaryota; kingdom Metazoa; phylum Mollusca; class Gastropoda; family Planorbidae; genus Anisus; species Anisus vortex. The sequence goes on from OX421494.1 coordinate 17,299,294, forward strand.
AAAGTTAATATAATTATAATTACGATTTTTAATCACTGTTAATCAGATAGACTACATAACTATAACATCATTTAACATGACTTTAAGACTAAGACATGACTTTACTTTATTTAATAGTGATTATTGAATAATCATTTAATAAACTTAAAACAAAGACAAAGAGGTTAAGAGGTCAACCCTACAATCCTACACTTACACTCAGACTTGAGCATGAGACTTAGTCTAGATCATCTACACTATTTTTACTATTTATAGGATTATAATTATAGGTAGGCCTACATTTTTATTTTATTTTAAATTATTTATAATTTTAAGATTAAATATTAAATTAAAAACAACTCTAAAAAAAAAGAAAGGAAATCTTACAATACTGGACGAGTACGTTGATCCTAGACATCGAAAATGCAGAATATTATTTCGGCTTTAAGAAATAGATAGTCGAAGGTAGCTTTATTTTTTTTTTTATGCAAACACTTATTATCACTTAATTTATCGGATATTGTTTATAGATCTCTTTACTTCGATCTCTGGCAACTTAGGATAGAAGCATGACAGAGTTCTGAGCATTTGATGGCACAATTCAATATTTTTATAATATGCCAACAATGATTTTGTTAAAAACAAGATGACAACTTAAAAAAAAAAGAAAAAAATAATAATAATCACATAAAATTATTTCAAGTAATATAATGCCAGTTAATGTAACTGCCTAATAAAATGTCCATGCTAAAAAAAATAACTTGAAGTTTTAAAATAAATTTTAAAGGCACCCCACTGTTTGGCAATTTCAATATAGCTAACAATTATTGTTACAATAGACAAAAGATCCTGCTTGTAAAGTATAAGTTTTTTCTATTTAAGCGGTCTGGGTAAAATTGGCTACAATTTACCGGTAATATTTGTAATTTCACTTCCCTTCTCGTAGAAAGACGCATTGGGGGGGGGGGGGCACTCGTGTCATAGGTTGTGGACCCCTGGGACTCATTCATCTAGAATCTATATCATGTGAATTGTGTGAAAAACGAAAACAAAATATAGATCTATAATAATTAGGGGCATAGGCCTATGTATAATTTCAGTCAAGATTGGATTACTGCAATAGTTGCCTGCAGGGCCCTCGAGAGAGAAAAAAGTACCGTATGCTGGTGGTCCTGGTGGAAGACCGTTTCCAATACTTACCGTTTCCAATACTCATATCGATAATCGACTCATATCTAGATGAAAACCATATTTTAGGGCCCACGGCGCCACATGAGAATTTAGGAGGTTTAGGGGCATTCCCTCTCAGGCAGCTCCAAAGCAACATCATACAAAAAAATTACATGCGTATAGGGCCTAATTGCGCATTTCATTATTGACTTTTAATTTTCATGGGCCCCCTAAACTCTTATGGGACCAGTGCGGCGCATCGGCTGCACCCCCTTCCTCTTGTGGGACCTGCCATGTTTGCCTGTTGGGTAGGCCCCAGAAGCAGCTGCCGAGACTCCATAGGGTACGGTCGAAACCCTGCAGCACGAATTGTGTCGCGGATAAAGAAACATGACAATATATCTCCAGTTCTCTCCACTGGTGCACTGTGATGAAGCGCTTTAAACGCAAAATTATGTAGGCCTACGTCCCTTCGTACGGATGCATGGATGTCATTCTCAGTCATACTGCGCACCTGCTTCTACCCTGAAGAAGTAGGACTATGTAATTATACCAATGCACGCTCCATTAATTAAAGGTTATACTACGATCCTAACCACAGTCCCTTGTAACGATGTTACATAGCTTTAGCTCATAGGTTCTCAACGGGGGCGATATCGCCCCCCAGGGGGCGATGAGAAGCTTTAGGGGGGCGATAACATTCCTGGGGGCGATTGGGGGGCGATGAAGGGCAAATGGGCGGTACAAACGTACCTGCTATAATTTCAACACCTCAGCTATTTGAATCGATTAGTTTTTGGATGAAATATGATGTAAACGCAAGTGCTACTAAATATCTGATATCCCCCAACAGTAGGCATACATATTATTGAACAAATAAGAATCGCAATGACTTTTCGATGAAGTAGGGGTTAGTATTTGGCAATTATGGTATGCGGCCGTCTCGTCTAATGGTTGATTCACCGGACTGTCGCCTTAACATCTGCTAATATTACTCTTTTTATCTGTTTGTATTACCGAGATGTCCTTTAATAGATGTCCTTTAATGCGTTTGAATTTTTCGTAAAGAGGTAACCACAATAGCTGAGCGGTATAGATACGTAGTAATCATACAAACTGAGTAGTTATTGTAATGCTTCAAAATATTCATATAAATTCTTTAGTCATACAATATTTATAACATTTTCAAATAACTTTTTTACAGTTCTATCATATCATTTCAAAGTTATAAATGCAAGCCATTTAGTTTTTTATAAAAGAAAAAAAATTGAAATATTACCTCAAATGAAACGGGTTAATTATCTCCCTTTAATTAACAAATGTTTCCGCTAAAATTAAGTTGGGGGGGGGCGGTGAGCGAAAAAAAAATGTTAAAGGGGGCGGTGAGCCGAAAAAGGTTGAGAACCTATGCTTTAGCTATAGTACTAAATGGTACCGTATTGTGGACCTAAAGACAATTAGTTTCTTTCTTAGTTACTTTCAGCCAGATAGGCATATTGAGAAGGCTCTCAGGCCAACGGTCGTCAGAGAAAACGGGGCACGTCTCGAAATGAGGAGTCGACAGAACGAAGTTTTTTTTTGCGGAACATATGGCTTGATTAAAATTGCGCTTTGTTTTACGCATGATCAGCCGGGCAGCACTGTTTTGAATACGCTCTAATTTGGCAACTTTATCGTCAGGTATCCCGGTTAGCAGAGCATTATCCTATCTTATACATTACAGACGCTCCTTCCTACGCTCTTGCGTGGTTTGAATCTAGTTCTGCATTGCTATTAGTGTTTTAAATGATGTTTAGTTACTGTTTTTTTCTGGTTTGTTCAGGCAACACAATTATTGTCCATCCTCTCACCTTACTTAACCTCTTCCGTCTATATTAATTATTGTCACATAATGTGGAATTTTTTGTATTCATTTGCAATAATTATCTGCTGGGGTGTTTACCACGGTGTCTGATCAATTTATGTTGTTTTCAAATGAGAGGTTAGATTAATTATACACCTCTTCACTACCTCCCCTCGTTGTCACCTCATCCACTCACTCAATTTCTAGCTTCAGCAGCTCTGTAGTAAGTACGATATAGGGCATAATATAGGCTAACTGAGGCGTCGCCGGTGACACTATGAGTCTAGCCAAATTTGCTGTAGTAGCCTAGTACAGATTATGCATACATTTAGACTTCTATTGGCTTCCCAAAATACATTTTGGTCACTAAAATACACAAAATAATGCTAATATTTCCTTGAAAAAAAAAAAGCCAAGATAAACAGCCAAGGTCCTCGAAAAAAAAAAGCCAATATCCCAATTTGGGATTGAAAAGGCCAAGATCTTGAGAAAAAAGCCATCACTGGTAAGTCTAGTATAGATTTTTCTTACTCTTTTCTGGGTTTTCCCCCCGATCGCTCCGGAAATAAATTAATTTACAGTAATTTCTATTTGGACAATACTTGTTTATTTTACTTTCATGAACTTTTTTTGACATTGTTAGAGGTCTTCTAAAAAAATGGCCAGCGGTGGTACCAAAAGGTTAGCATCATCAGCTGTCGACTGGGCTCGTTATGCTGCAGTGGTACCTAAAGCCCAGGTGGAATCTCTTAGAATAATAAAAGCTAAGCATGATAACTTTATGAACAGGTAAATAACCAATTTACGATTATACTTATAGTAGGGCTACATAGTCACTGTTCTGACTGTTCAGTTGTACGCTGTACTTTTTAGTGACTGTTTTTTTTTTTTTCATGATCCCATTCACATTCTCATTGATTCTCAGACCAGTTCAGTCATTCAGATCATTCTGTTTTAATATCATTTAATCTATATTTAAAATTCTAAACTAACAAAGCTAAGTATCTAGATCTAGGAGTAATAATAAATGATAAGTTATCTTTGAAACCTCGTCATATTGGAAGTAATTAAAAAATCAAACAAAACATTAGGCGTCATTAGGATTCATAAAAAGGAACTTTTACAAATGTAATAAGTTAAGAATAAAAAACTAAAATGCTATCTCACATTAGTTAGGCCTATACTAGAACATGCAGCATCTGTATGGTATGGGACCCATCAACTAAAGAAAACATTAAAAAATTAGAACAAATTCAAAAAAGAGCTGCAAGGTTCATAACTAGTGAATAGACTATTCCCAATTAACAAGAGTAACACCATTAGTCAAATCACTAAACCTAGAAACACTAGAAGACAGAAGAGCAAAGAGTAAAGTAGTAATAATACATAAGGCATTAAACTCTAATTTAGAAATACAACCCAATAACAACCTGTTGCAAAGCTCAGATAAACATAAAGACAAAAGCACTTTCCTTCTCCCTTATGCCAGAACAAATGCATATAAGTACTCCTTCTTCCCAAGTCACGAAGTGGCATTCGGGAATGGAATAGGTTGCCTGAACAAACCAGGAAAACCAGTAACATAACATCATTTAAAACATTAATAAAAATGCAAGACTAGACTCGGACCACGGATGAGCGTAGGACGCAATAATGTTCTTTATAGAAGGAGCGTCTGTAATGTAGGCCTATAAGATAATTCAATTTTAGTCGTCTAAGTAGCAATAGCCCAGGTCCAGCATATAATATATGATTATAAATTATAATATAGGCATATACTATGAAATACTAATTCAAATAGATCTATAATCTATAGCTATAACCTACTAGATCTAGATTCTAGGTCCTACAAAACTACTTATACCTTACCAACAAAGAAGTTGCATAAAAAATATGAATAATATACCCTATTTGAAACTTGTCTATAGTGTAAATAAAACCAACTATTTTATATAAGCAATTTGACATTTTGATGATTTGAAAGATATACAAGTAGCCTAAATCATGTATACTGGCCAACATGAACATAACAGTTTTGTAAACACAACATAACATTATTATTGGTCTCAAAGTAATACTTGCATTGTTTATAGTAACATTGTTGTTTTGATGAATGAATATATTTTATAATTATCCAGAGTGTATTCATTGCCTGAAAGTCTGCCAAAAATTGACTTCACTGCTTACAAAAATAAACTGCCTGATGCAACCATGGCAGAAAGATTTCAGAAGGCTGTAAGTTGCTAATATTTTATTTCCCCTACAACTATAGTTAGGTCTATAAATATTTAATATTATATAATATAATATACCAACGTGGAAACTTCGTGCTCATACCCCAGCGGGCACTTCCAAGTCAAAAATAAGTGGAAACCACAAAAACACATGGAAACTAATTTTTTTCATCGTTGATACGACTTTGTGTGCTCGCTGGGACATGAATTTGAAGGTATAGGCTTGCTGATTTACCACCCTACATATTTCCTTAGATAATTTCCGATTTTGCGCTCAAGTTTTTTTTAATACTAAATGTAAAACTAATCTATAAAAATACTGAAATTGAAATGATTTCTCTAAATTCTTTATGAAATTTTGTATTAATGTATTAATTATTATTAGGATAATGTAATGATACTTAGAAAATGTAGTCTCATTTTCATCTTTATTTCTAAGACATTTGAATCTCATGAAATTTTGGACATAAATGTTGAATCTATACATGCTAAGGAATTTTATTTGGGCCAAGAAATTTGACGAAAAAAAGAAATAGCTTGCCATTTAGAGAGACTAATTTTACTTAATGATAATTTTCACAAGTTTAATGTTTTCTTATCAATGTTTTAAAATTATTGTTTTTTTTTTAAATTAATTAAATTCATATTTGTTTTCAGTATGAAGCATTGAGTATACCTTACCCAAAAGATAAGGACAATTTAATTCAAAAAGTGGACACTGAGAATCAAGAAGCAGTATGTACATTTATTATTAATATTATTTAAATTTATCAACTAGAGCCATCTAATTATTTTCTTCTGTCATTGCCAAACATTTATTTTATAAAACCTTAAATGGAAGTAGGGATGTCAAATGATATTCTGAAAATGTGTGACCATTTATAAAATGGATAAAAATGTATTTATATAATAAAATAATCTTTTGCTTTCGATTTACATTAATGTTACTCATTTATAGTCACATGTTTTAGTCCTATATTAGAAATAAACCATTCTTGTACATCTATTTTTTCCTAGCCAAAGTTTTAACTTTAAAAAAGGTATTTAAAAAATATCAAGTTTTTTTTGGGGCAGCATATTTATAAAAATAAATTAATACACATTAAATTATGCTTCTATCACAATTCCTTGAGTTATTGTGGCATTTTGAGCTCAAAATATAGACTTCTCTAAATTAGAGGCATAGGCTTTTAATGATACAAGTTTTTTAACTATCAATTTTGTGGTGACAGATTTTTGTGTGTGTTTTTTTTAGGAAAAGAAAGTGAAGGAATATGTGGCTAAGCTGAACCAGACAATAGCCTCATCCAAACTGTTTGTAAGTATCTTTATAGAATGTCTCTTGCCTCACTCTATGTAGTATAAAGTGTATTTTTTTTTTCTTGGGTTGTTAGCAGACCTAATTTTACTAAGAAAAATTGTTATGCTATGAAATTTTGAATGGATCAAGAAATCATGAATTTGAAGGGAAAAGTGCAAATTATTGTTGCCAATAAACTCGATTACCAGTATCAAGTTTTTTTTTCTTCTTGATAATTCCTTGCTAATAACTTTTTTGTTGATAATTTCCAAATTTCTTTTTGTATTACAAAAATATTTTCTAAAATTAAAATTGGAATCTGAAAGTAAAATGTAAACATGTGCCTTCAAGTAAGCTTTCTGATCTGAGCTAGCATTTCTTACACTTATATTCCGTCATCATTAATAAATGTCAGTGTGCCACTTTTGGGCATAAATAAAATAAGGCATGATAGGTCCTGAGTTAAAAAAAACAACAACTGTATTGCTAATGGTTTTAATAAAAATAAATAAAAAATGTTTCAAAATAATTTATATCAAAGAACAGCAGCGGGTAATACAAACATCTAAAGACTATATAACGAAGAGCCGTAGTTTAATTAGAATATCTTTTATTGGTCACTGACCCTGTATGTTTGCAGACTCGAGCTAACTACATGATAGGGAGTGAGGCCTCAGTCTTTCTAAAAATAATTTGAGTTTTTATCTATACCAAAAAGTTTTAGTCAAACCATCAATTTTGAAACAAAATTGAATCATTGTGTTCAATTAGGTAAATCAAAACTTTGTATTGTATTAACTTAAAGACATATTTTAAAACTACAAGTTATGCTTTGGACACTATCTAAATCTTGTTCTTTTTTGTTTGTTTAAGGTTGAGAAGATCAACACTTTGCCTAAATTTAACGAGTTCACACCAGACATGTATTGTTACTACTTCCCTGAAACTGCTTTTGATCCCAACAGACCAACCATTTGGCCACACAAAGAGGAAGACCAGCCTTACAACCCTAACTTTGAATACATTAAGTAATAGCAGGAAATAATGAATTCCTTAAATGGAAACAAATGTGCTTATTTATACTAACTTGATAGAATGGATTAAAATTGTCCACCCTGTATTAGCAAGGTTGAAGATATTTTCGTTAGTATTTGTTTCTTGTAATCAAATATTGGAATAAAATAAATAATTATTCTTGTTTTTGTTTTTTTAACTTTTTTTTGATGGTGAAGAGTTGAAGAATTGTCTCACCAAAGGCAACATTTTTTAAAGTGAAAATTTACTATTACTATGCTCTTTTATTTAACAAAAATTAAGTCTAAGGGCCTGAACACTGCATTGAATGCTCTTGGTCGCTACTAAACTATCATAGAGGGACATCATTCTGAAATAGCGCTTAGTTTATAACCTAACATAATAAGTAATCTGGTTAAAAATAGGCGTCTTTTATCAACAAAAAGCTAAATTGCCAGTGGATTTAAAATATTTTTTTAAAGCAATATTAAATGAAAAAAAAAATTTGGAAAAAAAAAGGTATAGACTAACTGGAGAATTGAACCAGGGTCGACCGCATGGTAGTCTGATACATTATGCACTCATCTAGCGAGGTCACATGCTAAGTCAAATTGCTCTAGTAAAATATGAGGCAATAAGGTTACGTGTCTTAAAATAAACCAACCTGATTGGTTAAACACACACACAGAGCTTATGTAGGTATATAGATATGAGGTCAAAGATACACATCTATTTATAAATATATCTATGTCCTGTCAATGAACTTTATGAAGAAAAATATGTTCCCTTGTTTTGTTGGTCTACTCACATCCCTGAAATTAATGCTACGGTCTAAGAGATTGATATATGCCTAGTAAAGAGGCTAGCCCTACTAAACATGCTACTAGTAAAGGGTGGGTGGGGCAGCCAGCATTCTACTGAGTACTTTATGATAACATGAGAAATCAAAGATTTAATGTTAAGCTTAAAATTTAAGTGACACCAGCTCTGGAAAAATATGGACTTATGTGAGATACTTTTGACAAGAGTGCATGAGGGTCATGAATAATTTCTCTAAATATAATGGAACCCTGCTTTTTTGGGGGGATTTGAAGGAAACTCCATTAGTATAGTGCCTAAATTACTCAATTGGAAATCATTTCAATAATACCTGATTTGTTGGTACGGTATATTTGTAACAATAAGATGTCAAAAAGGATTTTAATTTCATTTGGAAAAGGGGCAGAAAGAGCAACTAGTGTTCAGTTAAATATAATGGGGTAAATATAAAAATGTTAAAAACTATGGATTAAAATTATAGAATAAGATATCATCATTAGTAATAGGTGCTAGCATATTTTCTATAAGTATTATAAACAATTTAAAACAAAAGTGACAAAACAGAAAAACAACAAAAATCAAAACTTTCGTTATTATCACATTTATTACCCACAATTACAATTCCCTGTTAATTGCAGTTAGATATACCAAATAATATATACAGTCCATTATTTTACACATCCCATAATTTTATTCCAATAACAATAGGTATCAGCAATTTATTAAATATAAAAACTATTCTTAGAACCCTACTACATTTCAGCAAACAATTTTAAATAACTAGCACAATAAGTGAGACACCTCAAAATAAGAAATACCTAAATTCAAGTTTTATAAAAATAAAAACTCAAGCAAAACAAAATCGTATATTTTCTTGCCTTTGATATAATGATTACATAGAAACCAAAAGAAGGATATTTTAAAATAATTTAAAAACGTAGAAACAACAATAAATTCCTATTTTAAATATCTATGAATGATATCACAGTCAAACACTGGTTGGAATAAAAAACAGAGCAAACCTGAAAGAATGTGTCTTCGCATTCAAATGTTATATCAATGTGCATTTATTGAACAATTCTGTATCCACACTTCATTGCATTAGAATAGTTTATAGTCAAAGAGCAATACATTACTATTTATTATGAAAAAGGTTTTAAGTTAAGAAAGATTACAAAATTATTCCAGTTGAAAAAAAAAAAAGCAATACCAAAAGCGGATTCAAAATATTTTCTGGGAAAGACTTGAAAATGAACCCTTGGAAAATGTCAGTGCTGGGTAGAAGATGGTCGGTGAACAAAACGTTGTGTTACTCCAACATGGGACTTGATGCTTTGCCACAAGTTACCTGTAAACTACCACTTTACCATGGTGCCCTTTTTTTTTTTAAAGATCAGTATTGACTTGAGAGAGTCCAACACAGCACACTAACCACTATAACAACAAGTAGACTTTCATCCATTTACTGAATATCAGTAATTGTAATGAACATTTTCTGGCATTTTTTCATTCACTTGGCAAGAAGAGCATCAATCTGGACAAAAGGAATAAATAAATTGTCACTCTTCAGTTATTCAATCAATTGTATGCTTTAAGAAACTGGGTTATTTACATTAATTATCAAGTCACAATAAATATAAATATAATATATAATGATTAGTTTTGGCAAGTTAAAAAAAAAAAGATTTCTTTTTTTATGATCATACATGATTTTAAAATGCACCAAGAAAACGGTTTTGGAGTTTTGGTGCTAATTTATTGTAAAGCAATACTTTAAACAGGAGGGGGGGGGGGGACTCAGGGGGTGTATGAAGGTGTCCAGTGGCAGAAAGTTGGCAAGTTTGAAGATTTCAATCCTGGTCGGTCAACTCTGGGACTTTCCAGATCATGGTGGACATTTGACAATAGTTGAGAAAAAATTACAAGTCACTGAGGCCACACAATCCACAAAGTCAAAGAAAATTGAACTTTTCTGCATTATCCCCCAAGGACCAATGTAATTCATTTTGTAAGCCAGTCAAATGTCTGCACCAAGCACTATCACATTAAAGCATTGCTGCACTGCATGAATTTTGTAAAAAAAAATGTAAAACATTCTATAACAGCTGTAGGATAGTGCTATAAAACAAACCTGAGTTTTGTACATCTCCTTAACGTCTTGTAAGTCTAATTTTAATTCTTGAACCTGTTCTTCTTTCTCACCATACATTTGTAATATAGCACTGTAGCGGCCATTTAATTCCTATGGAGAACATGACATCATATAATGAATGCTTATTTATGTTCATTGTAGATTCATTATTCATAGTTCATCCCACCTCCCCTCATTTTGTGACACTGCCTTCCCCATTAGTTACTTATTGCCATGGCAAGAAACATGCATGGCAACAAAGTCTGTCCACTCTTCTCAATCACATACAAGAACACTGATGCTGCCCCAGGAATGGGGAATGATCACTACTGTCCCTCAGGTCCTATTCTACTGTTCTTCACACTTCCCTTACCCTGTACAAATTTATGCAAATGTCCTTGGATGCCAATTACAAAATCAAAATTACAAAATGCTTATGAATCACAAAAATTCTATTAGGCATGTTGATGTTTCCCCCCTAAAATATATTCAGTGGTCAAACTAGCTTTGTCTTCCAAACTAAAGTTTCTTTTAGACTTTATCCAAACAAAGCACTCCAGCTTACCAACATTATTCTTATATAAGAGCATTGGTTAAAACTTTCTAAGAGCATTTTGAGCAAAACAAACTAGAGGTTTTGCTTACATCAAAATTCTGCTGTAATGCTGTGTAAGCCTCCTTGACTTCCGAGAGTTCATCAATTTGGTTACTGAGGTTGACCAGCTCCCTGGCCATGGATTCTCTTGTCCTCTCCAGTTGGCCGATCTCACTCTATTCCAAAAAATACATTTTCATGATGAATTCAATGTAAACCTTTAAGCCTACATTAAATTACTAGCAAATTAAACCAAAAAAAATCTCCATTAGAAAGTTGTTCCTACCTGCAGCTGAGTTATTTCCCCTTCCCTGAGTTTCAGCTGGGAAGACAGGTTTTCTACAGCAACTGCAGCCCCTGACTGGCGTAAACTGTCATAAACACTGGTTCTAGTGGTACCTATTGTTGAAGCTGACTCACTGTCATCCTGTCATTGGGAAAACAATAACTGATTCAACCTATCTATTCAAATATATTTAATACAGGTTTTATTCTTCTCATATGAGGCACGGTAGCTGAGCGGGAGTGCGTTCGGCTGGGCTACTATAGGTCATGAGTTCAAAATTCTGGTAAAGGCTAGAAATTTACCCCCCCCCCCCCCGGGTCTCAAAGGTGTCCCTAAGTCTACCCAGCTCTGATGGGTATGTGACATTAGTTAGGGCAGAGTAAAGGCAAATGGACATTGTGCTGGCCACACATTCCCATAGTATGCTGAGGCCACAGAAAATGGTTAATGCTGCCTCACTAGCCCAATGGTATCAACTTGGTCTAAAGGAATTACTTTACTTTTTTTTATAAACTTCTCATATTTTTGTGTTCATTTTTATAAAGTTACTGTAACTCCAAAGGCAAACCAAAAAAATTCTCCTTAAAAGGCTCAGTAATTATTTTTCTTTAAATACCGTATATACTCGCGTATAAGTCGCACATTTTTAACAGAAAATTTCGACAAAAAGTAGGGGTGCGACTTATACACCCGACACTGTTTTTGAAAAGTTCGAAAGACATCACTTCTCTGTCATAAAGTTTCCTACATAACCCCTATAGTTGATTGGAGTTATCAAGAATTATTAGGATATGCCTTTATTTGATTATGTTTGCCTTATGCACGATTAAAACAATTTTTTAAGGAAAGTTTCCAAATTAGGGTGAATATTTAGTAACTTTTATGTTTAAAAGGTATGTATTTTTGAGATATTAAAAGGCAGTGTAACCCGGGAAGTCGGGGTGCGACTTGTGCGCGGCCAATTGACAACGTATAAGGAAAAAAATCTCAAACTAGGGGTGCGACTTATACGCGAGTATATACAGTATGTTTTTATTAAAGTAACCATGAAAAAAAACTCAAGCCAATAGGTTGAAATATAAGTGCTAGAAAATTATCTGTACTGCTGAGTACCAGATATTACCACTGGCATAAATAGACTAAGTCCCATCCCTAATGAGTTATTCTTTGTTTACAAATACAATCCTGTAATCATCAAAACTTTAAAAACATGTTGATTAAAAGTGAACAAAATAATTGAAAAACACTTTTAATAAAATAAACCCTTGTCCACTATGGCTAGTGTCCACTATGGCCAGTCTTGAGTTCTACTTACATGAAAAGACCAATGCATCATGCTGGTGGACTGCCCTTCACTCATGCTACCAATCATGCTGTTATTTCTACTAAGAGACAAGGCTGATGAAGGTGAAGGTGTCTCATGTGATCTTGGTCTCTCTTGCTGTTGCATTCAAAGAAAACAAAAGTACTTGGTGGTAGAATTTATAAAAAAAAAAGGGACTGTCCTAATACAAGACATCTTACAGTACAACTGTTTAAATATGTAAGAGTATCATAATAGAAAACAATATACATGTCTTGAGTTACTTACAGTCAATCGTAGCTGCTCTTCTAATGTGATTATCTTTCTCCTTTCTGTATCTAATTTAGTGTGTTCTACAGTCAACTGTGATTCTAACTGGATCTTTATGGATTGAAAGGATGAAACTAGAATTAAGTTTATGGATTTAACAGACAATCAAAATTAGACATTATAAAAATGCTATTCTTAATATGGTAATTGTATTTTTAAGTTGCTTCTAATTTTATCTCACTTCTGAGTCACTTTGGAGACCTTTACCATAAATTGAATTGAGACAGTTGACAAGTCTTGTGAACTTACATAATTTTGAATATATTTGTGTATGGTAGTATTACATATTATCACTTGAGAACATCAATATATTAACATATTATGACACACTAAAACTACAATCCTTATAAATACTTCAAGCATAACATCAAGTTGAGGTCTTCTATCTACACTGCCATCTTCTATCTACAATCTACACTGCTATCTTTTATGCTGTCCCCTTCTTCTTCACTTATAACATGATATGATACCAATCAAGAGCTTAAATTAATGAATCCCTTAGACAATCCTCTAGGATTATTTAAATAATGCTTCTCATTTCTTAAACACAGATTGCTTCATAATTATGATAAACTCTCTTTAATCTCCCCCCCCCCCTGTCTATGTTAATATTCATTATTTTCTCCCAATTGTCTTTATTTTGTTAATCAATATATGTTCAATGCAAATAGCCACTCAATTTTGAAGAAAGAAAAAGTGCTAAAAGTTCAAAGTACTAACTAGTTTCTCATCCTATTATTAATTGCTCTGTTTGAAAATTATTTATTATTGAATTAAAACTTAGTGGCTCGAACTAAATAACTGCAAAAGACAACAGCGGGTCATGTTGTGGTACACAAACCTGTAAATTGGTTAACTGGCTTAAATTTTAAATTATATTCTACTTCTCTAATAAACCCCCATAAAAAAACTTATTTTTGAATTTTCAACTTGGGCCATTTTATTAACTTTGTTTGCATTATTGTTTCCTAGACCAGGGGTCGGCAATCTATGGCATGCGTGCCAAGAGGGATTTTCAATGGCACGCGGAAGAGGCCCAAAAAGTCTATTCAAGTCTCTTCTACCAGAAATTTAGTCCTACATCAGAATGACTTTTAGTCTGTTGGTACGCTGAATGAATTAGAAATTATACTTTGGCACACTGTTATCAAAAGGTTGCCGACCTCTGTCCTATACCACACATTTATGTCAATTTAAACAATTTTCAGGTTTTCACCCAATGGATAAATGTTGTACTGTTTTTCTATATCTCATAATTTACAGTTAAGCATTTAAAAGAGAAAATTATTAATACATAATGGTGATGTTCTTGAATAAATTACAAATGAAAAGTTTGAATTTTGTTTACTGACATTTTTACAGTGAAGTTCTGCTATAGTAATTTTTTTAAAAATTGCAAAAAAAATAATTTCTAACACAATTTTTGTATTATCCCAAAAATGTATTTTATTTATTTAGCAGGACAAACTTGAAATAAAATTCTCACAATACCCGGTAGCGGAAAGCAACTGTACATAACATTCAATGGTATGTAACACAAAAACTATACCCAACCATTGTACAAAAAGATTCTGTAAATAGCCATCAATTTAACCCTTGTACCAATAGATTCTCTACAATAGTACATTGCCATTTATTCAAAGTCTGCATAGCTGTCAAATCATTCAAATTTTGACAAAATAGTCTTAGACTACTAACCTTATCCATTTTGAGCTGGTTAACTTCATGCATTAGTTTCTGTTTGCTAGCTTCCAACTGTGTAACAATGCTTTATTGAGAATAAATTATATAAGCAATTACTTCAACATCATTTCTAAAGTCTACTTCACTGTAACTAAACTTAAGATGAGAATGTAAACAAACAAAAACACGTTTAGTTATCTCCTTCAGTTCTTATAGAGGGGTAAAAAAATTGTCAAGACCATTTGAAACTAAGTGGAAAAGTATAATTTAAGCCTTTTTTTAGCTCTATATATGTTGATACCAAACGTTTATGATTTTACACATACAATTTGTTAAAAAGTATGACAAATACCTATGTGTTAAAATAATCAATATTAACAAAAAGAAAAAAAAAAGGGGGGGGGTAAGATTACCTAGCAGAAGTAAGCCTTAGTGGTTGAAAGTGGAAACGTTTAGCAAAAAATTGTATACCACTATTTATCACTGGCAGCTGAATGGTATTAAAATTTGAATAAATTTGTGTTGAAATGATTGTGAATATACTACAGTACTAGTTACTACTGTAAACCTTTTTTTTCTAAGTGTGATTACATGTAATTGACATGTATTATCAATGTAACATTGTACATGGGAAATCAAAGAACTTCTCAGGACTTCTGTATTTAAAAGCAAGCTTCAGATAAGACAGACTAGCCATTACACTACTAAAACACTTTACCAGCCTTTCTCAGGGCTTATAAATCACTGAGATTATTCTTTTTTAGAAGGGCTGAGGGTGAGATTTTTCATAGCTAGGAAGTAATTTTATAATTATAGTAATGCATAGTGAAAACAAGTACGGATGAGTAAAAAGTACATTATAAATATACACATGAAATGTTTCAACAATGTACCTGTTTCTAGCGTCACTCAATTCTTCCAGGTGTGATTTGTCATTCTCAATCTGTGCCGTCAACTGTGATTTCTCTTGCCTCAATCTGGAGTTGGCAGCCTCTAAAGATGTCACTTTAGCGGATATCTCAATCATTTGCTCGCTAGCTGTTCGCTCTTTCTCTTGTGCAATCGCTAATGCTGTCTGGGACTCGGCTAAAAAAAACAATGTTTTAAAAAATAAAATATATATATTATGTTATAAAAGAATGTGGAAAAGGTTGAAAAGTAAGTAGACTATCAATAGGCAGTAAAACAAAAGAATTATGGGTCAGAAAAAAAATCAAATTTTGCAAGATTCATTTCTCTTCTCTTTTTACTAAAGGTAATACATTTTCTCAGATGTTATATGTGTGTTTGGGGAAGTTAAAATATATTAATAAAGAATATAGTAGTAGTTGGTATAGGGCAATTATTATTATTTTTTATTCACTTTATTTTAAAAAGTTATATTAATTTAACGAGAACATATTGCTATACCAAGTCTATCTGTAAGAGTCTTTTCAACTTTCTCCCAAGCTGTAGACTGGACACCATAGGTGGCTTGAAGATTTTCAATTTGACGTAGGAGTGGCCTGGTAGCTGATGTTACACACTGTGTTAAGTCTTGGTTCCTAGCCTCATTCTGTTGTAGCCCCTGTAATATCACACCAATTATAACTTGTATACGTTTTATAAACAATATAATCCATTGTTTACTGTAGCAATTCATTTGGTATAAAAAATAGTCCATGTACAAAAATATTTGTTTCTACTATTAGTTGAGCAAGAAGTATTTGAGAGCCATTTGATGAGCCCAATTGACAAAACCAACTCACTTCCTGCAAGTGCGTGATTTCTTGTCTCAGTAAATCTTCACGCCGACTATGTTCTTTTTCAAGTCTTGTCATCTCTAGACGTAGATCATCAATCTAAAAAACATTTTTTTACAAATGTATCAATAAACCATTAGCAAGTTAAAATGTACAAGACTTAAGCAAATTAAGATGCCTCACTTTATACCACTTCAAAACTGCTGAAAGATGATGAAGAAAAAAGATAATTTCCTGATTGCCTAATACGAAACTATAGATTATAAAAAGACTGTAGTAAATAATGTGCCATCTCACCTGCATGATAAAAACTTCTCTCTCTTGCCTAAATTTCTGTTGTTCCCTCTCCATAGCGGCTTTGAGTTCTTCCCTTACATGTGTCTCAGCACTCAACGCTGCTTCTTGGGCTTTGCTATCCTGTGTTGCGTTTGATTTGTGAAGTTCTGCAATCTCTCTGTAAGCAGTATATAAGTTAAATGTTTAATTTAATGAAGTTTTAAGTGTTCTATTTAATGTACTGCTGGACTGGGTGTTACAAGATTTGTGTGTGAGAAAATTAAAAAAACTAGGAATGCCTAACAATAATATACAAATCTAACCTTACAAACAATGATACAGTGTCGACATTTATATATGTCACAATAATATAGTAAAACTGATAATCTATAATGAAATATTGCAAACACACACACACATAAGTAAACTAATTGAATTACTTGTAGGAATTATCCAAAGCACTCTGAAGTCCTCTGTTCTTTTCCTGAAAATCTTCTAGCTCGCTCTGTGTTTAAAAAAAATACAAACAACAATCTTTTATAAGTTAGTCCATCATTACTCTGGTTTGATATTTTCTACCAACAGAGGAAAGCTGTTATGTGTGTTAACAGTACCTTAAGTTTCATGAGCTCCTTGTCTTGTCTCTGCACTGCAGCGGTGAGTTGAGTGATTGCCTCTAAAACAAGGAAACAAACAAGAGATGACGTGACTATAACTGTAATGTTTGTTCATTCATCAAGTACAGTAAAACACATACTCTGCCATAATGATTGGACCATATTTTGTTAGTATTAATTGATGAATGCCCATACCTGATTGCTTCTTCTCCACATCTTCTCTTGAATCTAACACAGCTGTTAGTTTCTCTACTTCCTTTGTCAAGTCTTCAATTTTCTTCCTATAGTGGAAATTTATTTATTTTAAAGTTTGTATTGGGAAAAAAAAAATTACTGTGAAGTTAAGTCCCATACAGATATAAATATATTCATCAAAAGTTTGGTTCAGGTTCTGAAGCTGCATAACTTGGAAAGTTTCTTACTCCAAGTCAACTAAACACATCTAATATACAATAATTATACAATTTAAAAAAACACAACTTGTTTCATTTGTATTTTTATAAGGCTTCATATGTAATAAGTCCCCCAAGAAATGAAATCATGAATACTTTTTGTTCTGAATGCTGTCTCTGCTCAGAAACCCTCTATGTTGGCTTTCTCACTTGTTGATATTTTTTTTTCACTACAGATTCTGGAACAAAGCTTCCAATATAAAAAAAAAGGTCTGCTCCAAAAGTGTTGTCTTGGTGATTTGAAAGACATATAAAATCATAAGAGATATATATCAGATATATGTAGAAATCTTACTTCTGAGAAGTTATTGTGGAATCTTGGTGACTTGAAAGACATAAAATCATAAGAGATATATATCAGGTATATGTAGAAATCTTACTTCTGAGAAGTTATTGTGGAATCTTGGTGATTTGAAAGACATAAAATCCTAAGAGATATATATCTGGTACATGTAGAAATCTTACTTCTGAGAAGTTATTGTGGAATCTTGGTGATTTGAAAGACATAAAATCCTAAGAGATATATATCAGGTATATGTAGAAATCTTACTTCTGAGAAGTTATTGTGGAATCTTGGTGATTTGAAAGACATATAAAATCCTAAGAGATATATATCAGGTATATGTAGAAATCTTACTTCTGAGAAGTTATTGTGGAATCTTGGTGATTTGAAAGACATATAAAATCCTAAGAGATATATATCAGGTATATGTAGAAATCTTACTTCTGAGAAGTTATTGTGGAATCTTGGTGATTTGAAAGACATATAAAATCCTAAGAGATATATATCGGGTATATGTAGAAATCTTACTTCTGAGAAGTTATTGTGGAATCTTGGTGATTTGAAAGACATATAAAATCCTAAGAGATATATATCGGGTATATGTAGAAATCTTACTTCTGAGAAGTTATTGTGGAATCTTGGTGATTTGAAAGACATATAAAATCCTAAGAGATATATATCAGGTATATGTAGAAATCTTACTTCTGAGAAGTTATTGTGGAATCTTGGTGATTTGAAAGACATATAAAATCCTAAGAGATATATATCAGGTATATGTAGAAATCTTACTTCTGAGAAGTTATTGTGGAATCTTGGTGATTTGAAAGACATATAAAATCCTAAGAGATATATATCGGGTATATGTAGAAATCTTACTTCTGAGAAGTTATTGTGGAATCTTGGTGATTTGAAAGACATATAAAATCCTAAGAGATATATATCGGGTATATGTAGAAATCTTACTTCTGAGAAGTTATTGTGGAATCTTGGTGATTTGAAAGACATATAAAATCCTAAGAGATATATATCGGGTATATGTAGAAATCTTACTTCTGAGAAGTTATTGTGGAATCTTGGTGATTTGAAAGACATATAAAATCCTAAGAGATATATATCGGGTATATGTAGAAATCTTACTTCTGAGAAGTTATTGTGGAATCTTGGTGATTTGAAAGACATATAAAATCCTAAGAGATATA
This sequence comes from Anisus vortex, assembly GCA_949126835.1. Classification (NCBI taxonomy): domain Eukaryota; kingdom Metazoa; phylum Mollusca; class Gastropoda; family Planorbidae; genus Anisus; species Anisus vortex. The sequence continues at coordinate 17,318,550 of OX421494.1, forward strand.
TATCAGGTATATGTAGAAATCTTACTTCTGAGAAGTTATTGTGGAATCTTGGTGATTTGAAAGACATATAAAATCCTAAGAGATATATATCGGGTATATGTAGAAATCTTACTTCTGAGAAGTTATTGTGGAATCTTGGTGATTTGAAAGACATATAAAATCCTAAGAGATATATATCGGGTATATGTAGAAATCTTACTTCTGAGAAGTTATTGTGGAATCTTGGTGATTTGAAAGACATATAAAATCCTAAGAGATATATATCGGGTATATGTAGAAATCTTACTTCTGAGAAGTTATTGTGGAATCTTGGTGATTTGAAAGACATATAAAATCCTAAGAGATATATATCGGGTATATGTAGAAATCTTACTTCTGAGAAGTTATTGTGGAATCTTGGTGATTTGAAAGACATATAAAATCCTAAGAGATATATATCGGGTATATGTAGAAATCTTACTTCTGAGAAGTTATTGTGGAATCTTGGTGATTTGAAAGACATATAAAATCCTAAGAGATATATATCGGGTATATGTAGAAATCTTACTTCTGAGAAGTTATTGTGGAATCTTGGTGATTTGAAAGACATATAAAATCCTAAGAGATATATATCAGGTATATGTAGAAATCTTACTTCTGAGAAGTTATTGTGGAATCTTGGTGATTTGAAAGACATATAAAATCCTAAGAGATATATATCGGGTATATGTAGAAATCTTACTTCTGAGAAGTTATTGTGGAATCTTGGTGATTTGAAAGACATATAAAATCCTAAGAGATATATATCGGGTATATGTAGAAATCTTACTTCTGAGAAGTTATTGTGGAATCTTGGTGATTTGAAAGACATATAAAATCCTAAGAGATATATATCGGGTATATGTAGAAATCTTACTTCTGAGAAGTTATTGTGGAATCTTGGTGATTTGAAAGACATATAAAATCCTAAGAGATATATATCGGGTATATGTAGAAATCTTACTTCTGAGAAGTTATTGTGGAATCTTGGTGATTTGAAAGACATATAAAATCCTAAGAGATATATATCGGGTATATGTAGAAATCTTACTTCTGAGAAGTTATTGTGGAATCTTGGTGATTTGAAAGACATATAAAATCCTAAGAGATATATATCAGGTATATGTAGAAATCTTACTTCTGAGAAGTTATTGTGGAATCTTGGTGATTTGAAAGACATATAAAATCCTAAGAGATATATATCGGGTATATGTAGAAATCTTACTTCTGAGAAGTTATTGTGGAATCTTGGTGATTTGAAAGACATATAAAATCCTAAGAGATATATATCGGGTATATGTAGAAATCTTACTTCTGAGAAGTTATTGTGGAATCTTGGTGATTTGAAAGACATATAAAATCCTAAGAGATATATATCGGGTATATGTAGAAATCTTACTTCTGAGAAGTTATTGTGGAATCTTGGTGATTTGAAAGACATATAAAATCCTAAGAGATATATATCAGGTATATGTAGAAATCTTACTTCTGAGAAGTTATTGTGGAATCTTGGTGATTTGAAAGACATATAAAATCATAAGAGATATATATCAGGTTTATGTAGAAATCTTACTTCTGAGAAGTTATTGTGGAATCTTGGTGATTTGAAAGACATATAAAATCCTAAGAGATATATATCAGGTATATGTAGAAATCTTACTTCTGAGAAGTTATTGTGGAATCTTGGTGATTTGAAAGACATATAAAATCATATGAGTTATATATCAGGTATATGTAGAAATCTTACTTCTGAGAAGTTATTGTGGAATCTTGGTGATTTGAAAGACATATAAAATCCTAAGAGATATATATCAGGTATATGTAGAAATCTTACTTCTGAGAAGTTATTGTGGAATCTTGGTGATTTGAAAGACATATAAAATCATAAGAGATATATATCAGGTATATGTAGAAATCTTACTTCTGAGAAGTTATTGTGGAATCTTGGTGATTTGAAAGACATATAAAATCCTAAGAGATATATATCAGGTATATGTAGAAATCTTACTTCTGAGAAGTTATTGTGGAATCTTGGTGATTTGAAAGACATATAAAATCATATGAGTTATATATCAGGTATATGTAGAAATCTTACTTCTGAGAAGTTATTGTGGAATCTTGGTGATTTGAAAGACATATAAAATCCTAAGAGATATATATCAGGTATATGTAGAAATCTTACTTCTGAGAAGTTATTGTGGAATCTTGGTGATTTGAAAGACATATAAAATCCTAAGAGATATATATCAGGTATATGTAGAAATCTTACTTCTGAGAAGTTATTGTGGAATCATTCTCTTTTTCTTTTGCTCTTAATTTCTTGATTATGTTACTACTCTGTAGCTGCTGTTTACTTAGTTTCTCACCTGAAAAATGACATATTGAAAAATAAATCATTCAAAAGTAGTGTTTAAACTGTGCCTGGCTATAAAATATTGTGTGTATCATAAGTAACTCTCAGTCATCTACACTCAACACTAACCTTCAGCCATAAGTTCTACCACTTGGTCTTGTTTTTCATTTAGTAAAGCTTGGAGATCTGTATTTCCTGATCTGTTTGAAACAAAGAATCATCAATGTTATAAGAAAACATTTAATAACAATAGTTATAAGAAAACATTTAATAAAGTTAAATTTTGAATAGGAAAATGTGTTACAAATTAGCAATGAATTTTTAATAATAACCTTTTTTCCAACTCTTTTTCAGTCAATGATAGCTTTTGTTTTAAACTTTCCTTTTCCTGAAACAGAGTTAAACAACTATTACATAGACAATCAATGGCATATTATCCTAAAAAAACTATATTTTATAGATTCCTTTTCACTATTATTACAATGTGAATTGTATCTGGGTTATTATTTTGAAAGGGTATTTATGTGCATGTGTATGTAAAATATATTATTTTACAATCAACTTAATAAATAAAGCAAAGAAAAATTTCATCAACCAACTTTCAGAACAGCTTGCAGTTTTTTTTCAGCTTCAGAAAGTCTGGTAGTAAACTCATTTGTCAAGGCATTCAAATCAGCTGTTTCAGCTTCTCTTGATTCCTCAGATTGTTGGAGTTGACTGTACAATATATAGAGCACTTTTTAATACTTGTTGAAAATGAATAACTAAACATACATTTGTCAAATAATGTTTTTAACAACATAGTTACTACTATTTAAAATTCTCAAATTTTTTAAAGGCTGTAAATTAGCATGATTAGTACTTTTTCTTTTATTATTCATTATCAAATCATTTTTAGTATATATCTGTATCCATACATTTTTCAGTCGAAGCAGCTAGATGAAAATGCAAAAAACAAAAAAGGTTATTGTGAAGACTTGATGGATGGAAGTTAGTTTAAACAACCTTCTAAGATTTTTTTTTTTTAAATCCAATTGTGATTACTAAATATGAGTGTAAAAAGCCAAAGGGAGGCAATGAAGAAAACTGACCAACGTAAAATGTTGTTGTCTTCCATGAGCTGGTGGTTGTCTTTACTCAACTGTACAAGTTTGTTTTCTCTGGCTTGTAAAACTTCAGCCATCTCGGCAAGTTTCTGGAGGATAAAAAAGGAACATGTAAAGTGGAAATTGCTTAGAAAAACATATTTGACAAAGAAAAGCTTAAAATTTTAATATGATTAGCATTATAATAGAATAAAAGTACATTTTCAAAAATCCATATTGATACACACCAGCCGATTTTATGAAATTTTTGTTTACATCAGAGTAAATTTGAAGATCCATCATTTTTAGTAAATATCTGTATTCATAATTTTCGCAATTAAATATACACATAATTGTAGTAAATAAAGACCCACCCAAACTCCAAATTTAATTTTTTTCAAATGCAGAATTTGATAATTTTACAGAAATGAAATTCAAGAACAAAATAAACTTGACAGTAGCCATTATTTTTTTGACTACAGCAATGACCCCTATAATATTTAGTTTTTTTCATACATTATACAGACTTAGTTTTTTTCATACATTATACACAGACTTAGTTTTTTTCATACATTATACACAGACTTAGTTTTTTTCATACATTATACACAGACTTAGTTTTTTTCATACATTATACACAGACTTAGTTTTTTTCATACATTATACACAGACTTAGTTTTTTTCATACATTATACACAGACTTAGTTTTTTTCATACATTATACACAGACTTAGTTTTTTTCATACATTATACACAGACTTAGTTTTTTTCATACATTATACACAGACTTAGTATGTTTTTTTTCATACATTATACACAGACCTGTAACTATTTACATTGACAAGGTCACAATAAATATTGTTTCATGTCTTAAAACCTTGTCAACAATGAAACCAACAAAAAAAAAACTTTTGACAAGAAAACAAAAATGTGTGTGTGTGAAAATGTATGAAACAACAAAGGAAGCTACTTATTAGAAAATTGCCTATTGATAAATAGAAACAAATGTTGCTATAAAGCATTAGTGTGCTGTTACCATAGTTGGTACCATAGTTGACAGATTGCTTTTCATTAGTTGGAGAAATGGAGTAAAATGTTTTAGTTCTTTTATATATTCAACAAGGTATATATAATTCATTTTAAGCAGTTCAGCTGGACATACATAGTGTTAAATATGTAATGTAGAATAAATGTATAAGCTGTGTATAATGTGTATACTGTCAAACCTTGATGATTCCATTTCCTTTTCCATTAGCAGCCTAAAACAATTGGAAATTTCACCAAGAACTGCTCTGACACAAAATTTAAAAAAAAATTACTTGACCAAAATTGCCAACCTACAGAAAAACAAAAATGTGTGCCCCATCAAAATATTCAAGTAAACTACATTAATTTGAATGGGCGCAAATAATACCCAATTTCATTTGTCACATTATTTAGAAAATAAGTATGTGCTGGCATATTATAAAGTTGACTTTTATATTGCTGTCATGTTATAAAGCTGATGACTTGTGTTGCTGTCATGTTGTAAAATTTATAACTAATATTGTTGACATGTTATAAAGCTGGTGGCTTATGTTGCGGACATGTTATGAAGCTCACTTTTTATGTTGCTGCCATGTTGACTTCTTATGTTGCTGACATATTATAAAGTTGACTTCTTATGTTGCTGACATATTATAAAGTTGACTTCTTATGTTGCTGACATATTATAAAGTTGACTTCTTATGTTGCTGCCATGTTATAAAGTTGACTTCTTATGTTGCTGCCATGTTATAAAGTTGACTTCTTATGTTGTTGCCATGTTATAAAGTTTACTTCTTATGTTGCTGCCATGTTATAAAGTTGACTTCTTATGTTGCTGCCATGTTATAAAGTTGACTTCTTATGTTGCGGCCATGTTAGAAAGTTGACTTCTCTGGTTTCTGACATTTTATAAAGCTGATGACTTGTGTTGCTGACATGTTATAAAGCTGATGACTTTTGTTACTATCTTGTTATAAAGTTGACTTCATATATAATATATATTGCTGTCATGTTATAAAGTTGATTTCTATTGTTGCTGACTTTTTATGTTGCTGTCAGTGTTATAAAGTTAACTATGTTGGTGTCATGTTATAAAGCTGACTAGTTAGGGTGCTGTCATTTTATTAAATTGACTTCTTATGTTGATGTCATTTTATAAAGTTGACTTCTTATGTTCTTAGGTGATGTTATATAACTTAAAGAAAACCTGGTTATTTAGCAATAAACGCAGCCGAAAAAAGTTATCAAAGTATAGAAAAAAATGTTGGAGGTTGTTAGATTCATCAAAATTGACATTGGTAGTATTAATGAAGCAGTTTTGTTTAGTACTTGGAGCTGACTTTAAACTTAAAGACATATACTTAAAACTGTCAATGATAATTTTTATACAGAAGATAATAATACAAAAAAATTTCTGTCAACAGTATCCACTAAAATTTTCTCATAAATCAATGTTGAATAGTCATCAAGGTTTGATTGTATAAAGATGCAAATAAAATGTTTTTTAAGCCAATATTAGTTTTTTGTATATAGTAAAAGTGTTATTAGACATTTTCTGCTTAAAAAGTAATCTTAATAATTCAAAAAAACATTGAAAGCTGGAAACAAAAACACAAATTTGTATTAGTATAGTAAAACAAAATATCTTTTTTTTTAAGTTATGCGAAATTTCAGCTTGACGCTACTTATAATAAGATGAAGGCAGGATTTATTGCTTTTTTTCTAGAAAGGAATGTGCTTAATAAGATTAACCTCAAGAGCAAAAAGGAAAATTGCAATTTGCTAAATAAAATGTAGCTGTGTTAGAGACAGAGGGGCTGCTATATAAGTTAGATTTTTTTGAAATGGCTAACTGTTGATTATTTATAAGTGAAAATCGAGGCTTTTTAAAAAATGTACTGGCCTTTATTTATTTTCATATTTTATTTAACAATAACTTTATTTATATGAAGATTTATTTGCTTGAACTTCTATTCAAAATAAAACAAAAACAATAACTACTTTGCTCAAAGAAAATATTAATAACAACAAATTAAAAATGTATGACCTGCCTATGCCCTTAAAATTGCTTCAAAAAGCAGGTCTTGTTATATTTATAAGATTCTAATTGCAAGGATGAAAATACAAATGCAGTAGTTTAACAAACTAAACATACAGTTTTTAAGAGAGAAAACAAAAACAACTTCAATGACCCTCTGCTATGCCTCGTTGCATTGTGAATAATACAAGTATAACCTTTGTTTAGTAGCTTGTTGATAAATGAAACAATTCTTTCTTTTTTTTTTCAAAACACTAACTGCTTATTCAATGAGGCATAGCTTAAGAAGAAAAATTCTACCAGATGAAGAAATGCTGTTCAAGTTTACCTGCCCCCCAAGTACTTTGTGCTGGAGAATCAACTTGCTCAGCTGAAAACAGTTACAATTTAGCATTTATTGTTTACTTTACCATCGTCATTACTTTACTCTTGATGCAGATATTGGACAGTGTCATTTTTATAGGAACATTTTTTTTTTAATTAGGAGGCAAGTTTTGACTATTAGTAATGAATCAACTTAAAATATTTAGATTTGGGTTATTGAATATTTATCAAAGTACAGAATTTTTTTTGACAGTTTAATGATAAAACCATTCCATTTGCTAAAAAATACACTACAATAAATTTTAAAAAGAAAACTTTTTCTAAAAAATAATAAAAAAAAGGTCTGAAAAAAACTTTGCATTTTTTTGTCGACATTTAAAGATGAAAAAACCAACTCAAAACAAAAAAACTTTTATTTTTTAAAAATATACTAAAAATACATTATTTCAAAATTCTAATGCACCAAGAAATTGAACCATTGTCACTAAATCAGAAATTCATTCTCATTAACTAAGAATGGGTACATTACATTGCTAGCTTCTGCAAGAAACTTTATAAGCCAATGGAAGAAAAAAAGAAGGAACTATTTGCTTACTTTGAGCAATCTTTCAGGGTGATAAGGACTGCTTGAACTTTCTTCTCTTGACCCAGGGAAGTCTTGATGCTGAAAGTCTGCAAAATAAAGGAAGCTAAAAGGACTTCATTAGAATATGAAAGCAGCATGAAATAAAGTTTGGTGTGTTCACCAGCGGCAGATTGACACAGTTATGCAAATAAATACAAACAAGAAAAAGAGTTGCATAATTTGTTTAAAAAAAATTAGTATCATAAACATATCCTATTTTTTGTCCACTTATGTTTAATTTAATTAAAATTAATTTAGAATATGTATATGTTTTATTATGAAAAAAAAATTCAAGTGTCATAAACATTCATTCATATTTTTATATATTAAATTTAAAAAAATAAAAATGTTAAGTATTGCAAATTACTTTTAAATATGAAGACAAGATTTTACAACTAGTATCTATATAAAAGAAACACTTAGATAAAAAAAAGTTGGCTGTTTCTAAATTACCATAATCTTTCCAATGTAAAACCTCTCCTCTCTCAGGGCTGAGGCGATCAAGCTCTCCTTTGCTGTTAGCGCTGGAACTAGACTGGCTATCGGAATGACTGTGCCCATGTTCCCTCACAGACCTCTGCAAGACTATCTTTAAAGGGGATATATCAAAAGAGGCACCATATTTACTCTCTCCGTTAGAGCCAGGGGCAGTAATTATTTCAATGTCAGAGGATGTGGTCGTTTCTATCTCATCACTGGACTCGTGGCCACTGTAAATACTTTTCTCTAGTTCTGAATCTACTTTTGAGCTCTCAGACTTTTCACCATTAGAATGATTATCGCTCCCTGAATCTTCAGTTTTACTCAAATCTTCCATAGCTTCTTCAATCATACATTTCACATAAGAAGAGCTGAGAGACTGAGAGCTTTCAGCCAGAGCTGTAGAATCATCTAATTCTTTTGTTCGAGGGTTTAACATGGACAATGAAATGTCCTGGTCAGTGAGTTCTGTATCACTGTGGCTGTCTACAAGAGTCTGATCAACGACTGTGTCAACGCTACTGTCCAGCTTGCTGGTGTCTGATGAGCCTGTGCTGCTGGCGTGGCCGCCAACAAGGTCAAGGTCACTGCTGGTTCGAGAGTTTCCCATCTCCAAGTCAGAATTCACATTAAGTAGATCATCCGAGCTCATGGTACTGCCATCAATGGACGCAGTTTGTCCTACATCATTTAATGAGCTGATACTGACATAGTCATTCATAAAATCTTTTGACTTCTGAATATCTGTATTTCCAGACTGAAGGATATCTTGCAAAATTTCTTTATCACCCATTTCAGACAGACTTTCTGCATGAGAATTTGTCTGTGAATTCTCTGAGGCATCCTGTGAGTGTGAAGAGTTTTGAGCCAATGTTATTGCTTCTTCACCATCAGAATCAACACTGGGTGAGCATAGCAAGTCAGAATTCACAGGAATAGACAATGCTGGTTCATCTGGTTGATCATGATGTTTTAATGAACCAGCTAATATTGCATCATGGGCAATTACATTATGGTCAGTTAAATTAGTAGATAACAAAATAACGTTGTCATGTTCATTGTAAATATTCTGTTCTACCTGATGTGATATAAGTATAAGGTCTTCAGTTGCAGAATTCTCTAAATTACTATCACTAAGGTTAGTTTTTAATGGAAAAGTTGTGTCAATTTGTGTTTCAGAGTCTTCAACTACAGATGACGTTATGTTGACATTACCAAATGGAGCATCTAAAATGTCTTTGTTGACAGATTTCCTGTCGATAGCTACATCAAGAGGTTTAGACTTTTCTGCAACATTTGTCTCAGAATAGCTGTCATCAATGGAAAAATCCTGCCAGTCACCTGTGAAACTATCACTTTCTTGCACAGAAGAGGTCTTGTTTGAGTCGCTCAACTTTTCAGACGCGCTGTCGACATCAAGAGCTATATTTTGTTTGGCATCAACTGTAGTTTTTTCAGTTTCTGTCAGAGTCAGAAGTTTGTCATCTTTTTTAGAATCCACAACTGATTCTGAACTGCTCGACGCAAGGCTCCATGGCAAGTTCCAAGAGGAATGAGGATCATGTGTTTCTTTTTCCTCTTTATCACCAGAACTCATCCATGTTGACCAAAAGTCACCATCTTTCACATCGGATTTCTCTTCTTGATCGTTTGCCTTTACATCTGACGAAAGATATACAATGTTTTTAAAATGTGTACCAAGATTATGGCAATAAGCATAAAATAAAAAGAGGCTTTAGTTTTTTTGCAGCCTCCTGCAAAACAGATGAACATAATACTAAACACCACTGTTATATAAAATGGTCTGCTTAAGACTCAATTATATTCTATATCTATAACATATAAGATTGGAAAGGGAATATCAAGAAATTTTAAAAGATAAAGAACATATATGATATATGTATTCTAATATTTTTCTTTAAGTAGTCATTGACAATAAAAAAGTTACAATGTTTATGCATGGACATTTTTTTCACCTTTTGGCTTTTGTTTTTGTCCCTTGTTGGTTGTGCCATCTCCTTCAATATCTAAGACCTTGTCAATTTTCTTCTGTGCATTTTTCAGAGCTTGTGAAGCAAGATTAGTTATGCCTGATGGGTCCCACCAGCTCATGGTGATGTCTAGTCAATAGCTCAAGTTAATAATCAGACATTATATCCTATATAAGATACACACACACAAAATGTGTAGATATAATTAGTTGCTGAATATTCTTTTTAAAAATATTTTGTATGTTTTTACTCTTTCACTCTATTTATTCTAATGTGACTAAATTATCAGACAGTTAAGTAGAAAGAATTAATGATAGATTTTTATGAAGGAAATATATTGAAAAATTTGCATGTATGCTAAAACCACATTTTTATATTCTCAGAATTATATTTATATATATAGTATATAGCAAATTAAATAGAGTGAGAATTATTTTTGTTTCTGTACACTCAAGTTTGTACATATATTACTTTAAATTATATAACAAAATCCCCTATGCCCTAGTAGCCTATGTAGTAGACACAGAAGCTGGTGAACACTGTTTCACTGGCCCTACGGATCAATTTGGTCAGACAGGGCTATGTTGCAGTGTTGCAATATGTTGAGAAGGCCAGCTATGATTGCTAAGTTGGCAATATAATCAATATAATATTTATTAAAATATAGGCCTAGCTCAAGTACTAACAGGCCTATACCTATATTACTATATTGCCTATATTTTATTTTTATATTAATTTATATTATACTATATTTATATAAATACACACGGCCAGATTAAGATGTTGGTGACCCCCCCCCCCTCCCCAACGTAAAAGTAATTCAAAATATAACCTAAACTGCCTAAACACTAAAATACTTATAGTCTAATAAAGCATAAAAATATATTTTTTATATTCATTTCATTCCTATTAAAAAACAAAATGTATGCCGCTATGGACCACTAGGGCACTATAATAAAAGTTGTATAGGCCTTTACTGCCTTCTGTCAAAAAAATTTGAATACCTAATTGAAATAAATAGCCTACACACTTTTTACTACTTTTTAGGTAGGCTTACTGCCTTACTGTTTATATATAGTTAGTTTAGGCGCCTAAATTAATTTTTTAAAGTTTATAGCCTAAATATAATAAATACTTTAAAATACTATAATAACTATAATATAATTATAATGACTAGGCCTATTATTATAAATAATAAATTTTAAAGTAGGTCTAAAGTTTTATCTCCTACCAAGACCAAGACCAAGAGGACCAAGTCAAGTTAACTAAGTTCTAACTTTTTGTCCTAAGTCTGAGTGACAAGTCTAAGTCTAGTAACTAAGACTAAGAGTAACTCAGTAAGACAGTAACAGTAGGTAAGTATGTAGTATCAGTAAGACTAGTAAGTGTAGTAATAGTAGACTTAGTAGTAAGAGTAGGAACAGACATTTTGAACATTTTAAAACCTACTGCTTACTGGCTGTCAGACTCATTGTCAGTAAATTAAAACAGTAGGCCTAAATAAAAACTAAGCTAAGCGACTAAGTGACTAAGCCTAATCATAATCATTAATCATATGCCAATATTATCAATATTAAGACTCAGCGTCAATAGTTACAAAATTGTATATTTATCAGTATTTTATATATATTATATATCAAAGTCAAAGAAGTACAATGTAGTGAACTTAAGACTTAGTCATTTTTAGTCAAGTAGCCTAAGGAAACTAAGACTAAACCAATTTTTTATAATTTTAGTTAGTAGTAAATAGTAGGCTAAATAGTTTAAAATAGTCTACTATCCACAGCGCTACAACTACAAATTTTGCAATTATAACTGTAAGTAAATTAAGAGAAAATTCTGACAATTTTAAACATTCGACCTATATAACTTACTTGTCACAAATAATCAATTATTGTCTTATAAACCTATTTATTTTCCAAAATAAATTGGAGCCTAGAAGCTGCCATTTTAAAAACGTCATCGCTTGTTGTGTTCCGATGTAAATAAAAACACAGTTAAAAATGTTTTAACTATAAAGTTAAACGCTAAAATATAAATTTTATGTCATAGAAACCAAATAGTTTAATGAAATAAAATTGAAATAACGCATTATGACAATAATTTTAATTTTTTGTCAATCATTATTTGTACTTGCTATGAGTACTTTCATTTGGACACTTCGGCATGCAGCTCCAGTGGCACAATCGGTTAGCGCGCCGTACTTATAGACAGTACCTTCCCCATGCTAGCCATGGGATAAGTTATGCGGAGGTTGTGAGTTCGATCCTCACCTGGAGCAGCTTTCTTTTTGTTGCAATTTTTTATTTTTTTTTGGTAAAAAAATTCCAAAAATATCTCAACAAGGACGTTTCAAACATTAGGGACAGCGGTAGCCTAATACTATTATATTATAAGCCATAATCTATAACCTTAGCAGCTGCAATAGTTACAGAGGTAGCATATCTCCATCATGGGCATAGATCAAGTTGGTAATTTCTTCGCTTTCAAGGCTGCAAGTACTACCATCCATAGTCAGAGCCATAGAGTCTACCCAGAGTCTCAGTGCGGTTTCAGAAGCGCAGATCCACCATAGCCCTTAGGCCTAATAATATAGACATGATTTTCTCCCTTCAAATGCTACAAAAAAAGTTTCGAGAGATGAACAAGCCATTATAGGCCCCTGCATTGCTTTTGTTGATTTAACAAAAGCCTTCGATATGGTCAACAGAAGTGGACTTCTCAAGCTATTAGCAAAGATAGGATGCCCTCTGAAACTGGTTTCTTTCATTGCCAGTTTTCACGAGAATACCAGGTGCAATTGAAGTTTAACGCTATCAGAGCTATCTGAGGTTCGCAGCTGCGTTAATCAAGGTTGCGTAGGCCTACTTACGTCCACCTTGTTTGGACTACCGATGGTAGTGTGCCTACTGCTCTATGCTTATGGAGGCAATGCCCTCACATAGTGGAGGGGGCAGAGAGGGGCATATGCCCGGGGGCGACACCTCCAAGGGGCGGCAAATGTAGTCTAAATATAGCACTAAACAAGCAGTTACAGTATGCAAGGGGGCGGTGCTGAAACTTTTGCCCTGGGGCGCTACATAAGCTTGTAAAGGCGCTGTATAGAAGCCACAATGAGGATGTCTACCTACACTCTACACACAAGGGCATCCGGGAATATCTTCAATCTAAATGCCTCAAAGCTAAAACAAAAGAAGATACTAGTAATAGTAACTAGTAAGTAGTACTAGTTAGGGAACTTCTCTATAACGATTATGCAGCTATCGTGGCCGAATCTAAAAATCAGCTTCAGACGCTCATTGATAAATTAATGCTGCATGCCAAAATTCGGCCTCATCATTAGTCAAAGCGAAACAAAGATACTGGCTCAAAATGCTACCATCGCAAAATGCATCACTGATGGTGGCCAATCACTAGAAGTGGTCGACCCACCTGGAAGGCAGGGATCAAGGAAGGTCCCCGGCTTACTGGAGAGGATCGCACAAGGCACAAGATAAGAAAGGGGGGGGGGAAATGTGGTCCCCTCTGCTGTTTTCACCTGCACCAAATATGACAGTGCCTGTATTTCCAGGATTGGTCTCTTCAGCCACACAAGGGCCTGCAAGGAAAATAACCCTCAAGCTAGACGTACAAGGCCAAGGATAAGCCTTAGACTTAAGAAGATATACAAGAATATCATCAGTTCTATATTTAATACAAGCTACATTGCCCGGCATTTCCCGGGTGAAAAAAAACAACAGGACTGTATAAGGTGCAGATAAAACATTTATAAACTACACTTCAAAGAAAGCTATAAATCTTATATTTAAATTATTTTTTTACTGAAGACTTTTAGGAAAGTAATTTAAAATAAATATTGTAATCGGGTAAAAAAATAGGCAAGTATTTTTATTTAACAAAATCTAAATTGCCTGTAGATTTACAATGTCTTTTGTTTTTAAAAGTTTGAAAAGACAATTGTCGAAAAAAAAAAGGTAAAGTCTAACTGGAGAATCGAACCTGGGTCGCCCGTATAGCAGTCCGCTACGTTTACCACTGAGCTAGCGAAAACACATGTCCGGTGTGAAAAATTATTAGACAGTATATAGGCCAAGGCCTAAATAGGTCAGTTACAAAAACTCATGTGATGTCAAATCGACCAATGGCGATCCGTATGCGGACAAACACTCTTATTTTATATATATAGATGTGCACCCATTACAGTAATTTAAAAGAAAAACAAGGGAAAGAAAAAGAACTGATGACAAGCGTTAAAAGAATATGTTTTATTTGCCATGGAAAGTTTTAAAAATACTGGTCAAAAAACTTTTTTAACAATTTATTTTCTTATTACTTGACATGATAAAAATGTTATAAATTGGTCCCATATAAGAAGTAAAGAGAAACAAAATGTTTTGTAAGTATCTTTAAAAAAAAACACAACCATACATTTTAAAGACCTATTATAAAAGTAATGTAAAAGATATTTGATGAAAATATAATTCCACAAAAATATTTACAGTATAACTGGAACAAGTTTTACACTGATACCTGAATGTAAATATATGTTTTAATTGAATACAATTATAAGTTTCACAAAAAAATTGAATATTCTTTTAGATAATTTGTATTTGAAATTTTAGATTTCAAAATAATGCCATATATCCTATACCTAGTATTTAGTTGCATAACATTCTGTCGATTGGATGAGCAGTTATGGAAAGCTACTGCATAATAATAATAATAAACTACTGTAACAAAGTAGTGTACAAGCAAATAAAAATGGCTGTGTTGCTTATTCTCAGCTAATGGAACATATATCTATTGAGTAACATATATAAAATTTAATGCGTAAATTATTTGCCAGAAACGAAAGAAATCATGGAAGAGTGAATAGGGCAAAGAATACAATTTTGTAAAATATATGTAAAATAAAAGTAAATGGCAATGTGTTCTATTTCATTATTTATATAGCCTTTCATTTGCATTGCTGAGAGATGTATATTGTATATATTCATATTTATATAAAGGATAGACAAAAAAATTCATTGTTCAAATGCTGGTGTTTGGTTTAATAATGCCGAAGCAAAGTTTTGATTTTGTATTACTTTGATTGCTTAAAAAAAACATTCACAGAAACCAATGAAATTAAATTGTACTTAATACTATGCACAGACAAATATGTGTAGGATAGTAAAAAGAAAACTTCCCAGGCAGCTAAGACTAGTAGTGTATCTAGCGGTGGGTGCCTAAGTTTTGATAGCCTCCATACTGACACTTTCTTAAACCGCTACCTACAATAGTAAATGAAATTAACATTTTAAATGGGAGACAATTTAAAGCCCACCGCCAGGTGCCATTTCCCACAGTGATGCCAATACCTGGAACATTGGATACAACTCTTTCAAATATGTTTACAGGCTAACATATTTATGTGTATTATATTAAGTGGTATAATCAATAACAACCATTTTTTAAAGGTGACAATAACTTTGTAAAGTTAACACAACCAGAAGCAGAGATTGTATTCTAAAAGGAAGAGCTAGACTAGCACCAACCATCGAATATAAATTATTGAGAGGGCAAATAAATATTTTTTTCTTATATTGTGATTAAAGTAAGGTAACATTGGAAGAGTGTTTGAAAAACTGATAATTCTATCACTATTCAGGCCAATACAGCACTTTGACTTGCATACATAGCTTTGTTGTTTTTTAAGTTATATAAAAATACATTGCTAAAAAACAATTAGACATTAGTACACTAAACTTACTATAAACTCTGTTGCCAACACTAATTTTAATATAAAATTAAAATAATGCTCTTATTAATTAGTATTTAGATTCAATTTCATTTATCCAAAATGTTCACATCAGTACAGTAATCAACTACTGAAAATGTTAACTTTGAAATGCGCTAACTCCTGTCTATAAGACATTATAAACTATAACAAAAAAAAAAAAAAACAGAGATTATAGAGCAAAGGAAGTTAGAAATTTTACTCACAAACTGATGCTTAATTAAGAGTTCAAAGAAAAAAAAATCACTTAGGATAGTTAAAAGTGACTTGTTTGATAACGTGAAATACATTTTAGATTTTTTTGACCATCTTGAAAAACCCATGATCAAAATAGTTATTAAAGACTACAACATTGGTAGAGCAGAAAGGGGAATTCCCTTGGTATGTACAGACATTTTTTTAAAATATGAGCAAAAAAATAATGTTCCCAAATTCAAGCAACATAGTATGACAATAATACAGTAATGCATCATAATACAACTAATCAACAAGTAAACCATAAGTCATTTCAAGAACTGAAATGAAAGACAGTTGGCGGGGTGGAGCATTAGGGTAAACAAATATAACAATAATAATTGTTCCATTTAGTAACAACCAAAATGCTCTAGTTAACCAACATTGCAAAAAAAAAAAGAACAAACAAAATGTACAAAGAATTAACAAACAAAAACTTTGCCTTACCAAATTTTGAAAAATAATACAAATGTTACATATTGTTTTATTTACATGTATTACATCTAAGTCTTAGTAAACAAAGGAACATATTCCTATGTAAACAGTCAAAGAGTATACCACAAGTTGGGGAAACACTGTACTAGAATATACAGTTTGAAGTTTACATGTCTTTGACTCTGTTAATGAGTTTGTAATGAAATGCAATGTCTTTTTAGTGACATGCCAAATTCATTATTAAAAAAGAACAAATGTTGGACTACAAATTTGATCTAATTGGATATTTTAATTTCTCAAGAAAACTGGAAAATTAACAGTAGAGTACAATATAAAGTTTTTTGTTAGCATATTTAAAAAAATGTCTTACTTTAAAAACCATTTATGGTAGGCCTATATAAAGGCTATATTTGAATATTAGCCAATAAAATTATGTTTTTTAAATAACCCTTTACAAAAATGCATGAGTTACAAAAAAGCATAACAATTTAAATTATCAAATATGGATACCAATACTTATACACTATTACAGTAAAACTTCTTTGATTTCCTCAATTTAGGATACTTTTTATTCACAACAATATAGGCAATTTTTTCTATTATTTTTTTTCTCTTTAAACTTAAGACACCAAAAAAAAAAAAAACCACAAAAAAACTGAGATTTTGAAGGAATGCAATGCAAGATTTAAGACATTAAAAAGAATTCAATGAGGTAAAAGAAATAAAACAGAAGAAAATTAAGTTTGGAAAGAAATATTTTCATATGTCAACAGAATACAATCCTTTAAAAAAAAAAAAGAATGTTATATTTGGAATGAATTTATGTTTCATTGATTGGTTTTTCAATTAGCTTTTTCAAGTGACAATGTATTTTTTTGTAAAGTACAATCAACATTTGTAAACATTTGGACAATGAAAAGGAAATATAGTCTAACCACTCCAGTAAGAATTAGTGTAAACATTTTAAAAGAAATCTTATGGAAGACCTGTAGTCAATTTGATTTGACAGTAATTATTTTTGCATTGATAATATATATATTTATAGTGCACCTTTCATTAAGTAGTAAAATTAAGTATATTTATAGTATAATCATTAAAAATGTATAAAGGCATGGTATAAAAGATCATTTTAGACAAAGTGTTTTATCACATTAAAATTTACAGCTATCAATTTTGATATAGGCACTTTCAAATTTTCTAACGAAATCACTTTTACTATTTAGTGTAAGTATGAAATCATTAGAAAAAAAAGTTTTTAAGATATTTACAAAAGAATTTTTGATTAGCAGCAATATTCATTTTAAATCAAGAAAAAATCCTGTATTTTAAACAAGTAAAAGTAATACTTTGATTTTAGAACCTTTAAGAGATTCTTACTCCCAATAAAGGAATGGATTTTTTTTTCATAAATTGAGTTGGCAAATATTTAATTTGGACTTCAACAGTTAAGAAAGAAGTCTACACTCTCGAAAATTGGGAAATAAAAAACAGTGCAGAGACAAGAATCTGAAAAGAAAGAAGAAACCAATAACACTATTACACATTGAAAATCACTTATAAAAAACAACAGATCAGATAACTCTTAAAAGAGGCTAAAAATAATAATCTTGTTAAAAGAAACAAGAGATTGAAAATAATTTTTTAAAACAACAAATGCCACACTATATACAGTACTTTTCAAATTATATCGTTAGCATTAATTTAGGATGTTTTTATTCTTTTAAGAGTTTATTTTCCTCTTCATTTTTAGATCTAAATTTGTATACACATTATAAACACTGTGAATAATACTGAAAACCAATAAAGCAATTTAGCAGTGGCCTAAACACATGTGTTCCTAATAATAGTAATAGCTAAAAACAACAACATGCTTTCCCTTAAGTAAAAAATTAAAGACATAAAAAATGCATAAAACTAACCTTGTTGGATCATCTGTCATGTTGAATCCTGGAACATTAATGACATTTTCTTTTCCTGAATATTCTGAGTAACTGACGGTTATCTGGGATTGGAAATTATTTTTTTTATATACCTCTAAAAGAGTTGAAGCAATAAATAATGGATACAATCAAAAGTTACTTTAAATATATATATATAAATCTATTGAAATCTATTGAAATCTATATATAAATATATTTAAAAATAATTTATATGTAATCGACATACCTGTTTTTTCAATTGGCTAGGTTTAATTAGCCACAGTGTTTCTAAGTGTGAGTGAAACTCCTCAATGACAGTAAGTCTTTGTTTCAGGAGATACTCTGTAAGAAAACAATTTCAGCTTTGCATTAATATTATTTCTTGCCTGTTTTGGTACATAATATTTTGTCAAGTGAATGGCTTCTCTCATACACAATTTATGTTTCAGACAAAGGTTATAAATAAGCTCACTTTAGGTGAAAATGTAAACAGTTTTCAAGAATCAAAAAGCATTGCTAGTATAGTTTTTGTAAATATGTTTAATTTGATGATCCCAAATAGTTTGCCGCTAATTGTAGAAAAAAAATAGAGAGATTCAAATTTTAAACTAAAAAGAGATATGATGTGGAAAATACCAGGGATGCCAGCAGGCCTAGACAAAAAAGCCTGAAAAAATTTTCTCTCTCCAAAAACTAATATGCAAGCTTGAACGCGCGACAATATGTATAGTGACACAAACCATAAACATTATTTTTAATTTAGTCTAACTTATTATGTAATGCAATTAGTGGTGTACTTACAAACTTTACATAAGCTAACCGAAGGTTTTCTAAATGTGCAGATCGGTGATCGCTTCAAAGTTTTGATCCAACCGGAATTTTCGGGGCTAGCCAGAGAAAACTGGCATCCCTGAAATACTATTTCACTATTTCCCCACAACAACTCACCAAAACAGACAGACTAATTATAAGTAAGCCTACCAATTATGTATCCAATGGTGCAATCATCAGGCAATCGAACTTTCTCTGCAGTTGTAACAAATCTCCCTCCGCTAGAACAGTGAGAGTGATAAAAAAAAATGACGTTGTTTTTTAATGTTTCTCCCACTGAAAGAGAAATGTCTTAACCTACTGCAGTAAACACTCAATTATTCATCTCAGATGCACCTCTAAATGTACATTGTATTTATCCAAGAAACTAAAACATCATTTAGAAAAGACATAACAAGGTATATGGACAATTACATGAGATGATTTTGTGTGCCAGAAAATAATACAATATGTAGTGTTGTTTGGCACGAGTGCCAGTGGTTGCCAACCACAGCTCAATACCTTTATAGCTATTAATTCCATTACATACATGTTATATAGACAATAAAATTATGTTTTCAAACAAATGTAGAGAGATATTATTTGACAGTTTTATTAAGAAATTACCCAGCATATGGACCCATCTTCAATGCCAATGAACGACTTATGCAAAATCCTGCTCCTCCAGTAGCAAACCAGAATGCCAGTTTCATCTGAAAAAGAGCAGAATGCATATTTATAGACAGAAAAGAGATTTATTGAAATAATAATTTTTTTAAATATTCTATAAACTGATGTCTGCAAGGAGTTTTAGACCATAATAGTCAGTTGAGTGTTCTATGGACTGCCTATAATGATGTCTGCAACAAGGAGTTTTAGACCACAATAGTCAGTTGGGTATTCTATAGACTGCCTATATTATAATGATGTCTGCAACAGGGAGTTTTAGACCACAATAGTCAGTTGGGTATTCTATAGACTGCCTATAATGATGTCTGCAACAAGGAGTTTTAGACCACAATAGTCAGTTGGGTGTTCTATGGACTGCCTATAATGATGTCTGCAACAAGGAATTTTAGACCACAATACCCAGTTTGGTGAATCTGAGCAGCGAGTAACTAATTTGTATTATTTGCAGCTGTTAAAAACACTTAATGTAGGTATACAATCCTAGATTTTGAGTTTATATAAGGATTTAATAGTTGCATTTTTTTTTTACTAATATGTTGATTTTTGAAAAAAATCTATATTAGGTGAAAGGTGTAACTGGCTGGTATAATGTAAATCTCATTTATGTATTGAATAATTAGTCATAAAGTAGTTCTCATATATAAAAACTTAATCATAAAGAAATTCAATTAATCAATTATTTGAAGAGTGTCCTTATGTATAAACAACTTAATGATTGACATTACTAAGCTTTTTATTTTTTGTAAAGACAGGTAAGGTAGTAAGGTGATGTAATGCAAAGTTTGAAGGGGGGGGGGCAGGGGAGGGGA
Source organism: Anisus vortex (assembly GCA_949126835.1). Taxonomy (NCBI): domain Eukaryota; kingdom Metazoa; phylum Mollusca; class Gastropoda; family Planorbidae; genus Anisus; species Anisus vortex. The sequence goes on from OX421494.1 coordinate 17,339,166, forward strand.
AAGGGGTAATTCACAAAATTCAAAGAGGAAGAGGTAATAACAAACTTGTTTAATCTGGATGCCACGATAATCCTTCATTATTAAACCCAATATAAAACTGTATCTATTTTCTGGTGAGATCATTTTGTCGTTGTTAGGCGCAAACCGGCCAAGTCAGAAATTTTTTTTTTTTTACCGGTAAAATGTTCCTTGGGATATCCCACATGTTGTCTAAAAATATCTTGTAGTATTGTCCAATAGATTTTCTACAATTTTATTTCTTATTAAAGCGGCTACGTTGATACGTTTACTCGATCTATGCAGTTCTTTAGTTCTTTGCTTCTCCTGAAACATTTGCTATTTAAGACTTGGCCGGTTTGCGCCTGACAACGACGATTTGTTTATTTAGAAAAAGCAGGAACTTATGCAGGCAGAGCACTGGCCTATACAGAATTATTAATTAACTACACCTTACCCCAGCATTATTTCTATCCACCACTTCCAGGGGGTGTTTGAGACTGGGCTTCCCAAGGTACCAATCTTCTTTATGATTGTAGCCTCTCAGTAACTCCAGTAGACGAGGAACATTCAAGTATACATCATCATCGATATGGCAGAACCATCTGTTTTTGTGATGAACAAATATATTTTGTAAATAAAATATTTTAAATTTGTATTTAAGAAAAAAATACTTTCTAGAAAAAGGTATTTATTGAACCAGGAAATAAACCATGAATTAATCCAATTATATATACCGGTACCTGTATAATTTATGTTTCTATTAGATATCTGATTTCTAAAATAATAATTTATCATTAAAATAATAGTAGATCATAGTGTTCCTGTAGATTTAGTCCAGATGCCTGTTTTGGAAGTGTTTGTTGAGAATTAAAGCACTATAATTCTTTTTTTTAGACGGACAATCTGCTCATTTCCAAAAGGTTTACAGGAGTGCAAACTCTAGTGCATACATGTTCCAGCTGTGTACAGATTGAAGCCTTGTCAATTAAAGGATAGATGAGTGTGGCTTTAAAGTGGATTTCAGTATCTAGATTAGCACTGTCATACAAAAAAAATTGTCTCTTCTTTTTTTTCAAGAACGTCACTATCTTTTAAAAGATTTTACATCTTTTTGTTCAATAATAATTTGATAAAGACCTTGCCATATGACAACAACTCTAGTGCCCTCTGGGTCTTTATCAAATGGAAGTAACTATGATAATTAAACTCTATAAACATTACAAGGACAATTAATTTAGCAAAACATTTTTTTTTCCTTAACTGTGCTCAATACATATATAATTGCCAAAAATAACTATCAGGAGTAAAAATAACAGCAATAACTTTGATTGAGACAGCCATTTATGAATCAATCATACCTCTTTCTTGATATCATGTAGTAATCAAACTCCACAGCCATTTTACAGCTCAATGAGTGTCTAAAGAATAAAATATAACATATCTAAATCAATAAAGGTATTTCTTTTCTGTGGAATGGTGATTATTTAAAATTTTTAGTTGCAAATATTTTTCATATAATTCTATGTTTCCTTATTTTTGTTAACCGCCATCTATTTACAGCACTTACCGTCTGTGATCAGCTGAGCAATTTGTGTTCACAATGTGATCGCCTAAACACAAACAAAATTATTCCATTAGACATTAGTATTAGTAAACAATTTTACAGCAGTTACAGTATTGGAAAATAATGATGAGGTTACCAATGTTTCTAAAAAAAAAATTTTGAGCGTTAATAAAAATTGAGACCAGATGTTCTAAGCCTTTAACCCAGGCATGTCATTGCATAGCATTCTTTGAGGGGGGGGGGAGGGAATCTTGTGGGGTGCTTTAAGGCCCGGGTGGGCCAATTCCTATCTAAGTATCTAATATTCTGGCCCCTTGTGCATTGTACAACCTGCATAACCTAACACTGCACTACTGCTGGCATGTCACACCTTCATTATGAGGAGCTAGGCACCATCTAGATGTAGGGAAAAACCTGTTGCATTGTAAAACTAACAGATGCTAACCAACTAGTCTATTCAGTTTTAGCATAATAAAAATTGTACAAATATTTTACTAATTTCATACCCAGAACATCTATCAATTCTTGATCATTTGAATCTGTAAAAAAATACACCTGTTGAATAGATAAGAAATTTTAGTATTATTATCAGAATAAACACGGACCTCTTAGTCATAGTAGCCTACATGGCTATTAGTTATGACATTTTTAAACAGTACAGTGGTACCTCGGGTTGTGAGCAATTCAGGTTACGAACAACAATTTTGAAGTCTTTTTGTCTCAGGTTACGAACGAAGAGAGAGAGATAGGAAGGTTTAATATTGGAGACAAACCATTGCTTACAGTGCAAACAACTTGTAGTACTCAGCGCTAGCCTAGTAGGACTATCCTAGTTTTGCATGCGTGCGCAACCCGGAAAGTAACAGATTTCTTAGCAGTGGCACTCTGTTCAGTTTTTCTCTTTCATTATTGTCCTTGTTAACCCCATCAATTATGAGTTAGAAGAACGATAGTGGTGCTGCTAGGAAGCACAAATTTATAATAGTTGAGGTAAAGAAAGAAAAAATTATGTAATATGTAAATGACGTTTGCAGGGTCGTATTAAGGATTGTGGGGGCCCTGTTGCCACAGGGCAAATTTATGTGGGGGCCCCCTTGTGGACTTGACCCTGCCAGTGTCATATAACAATCTAATGTGATTTCTCATTAACAGTATTTGTTCATTGTGCGATTCTACAACAGCACTATTCTAATTGCCAAAAGAAAAGACTAAAAAATTTGGGGGGGAATGTGTGGGGGCCCCTGTTCCATAGGAACATTTGGAATATGCCTAAATACGCCATGGGTGTTCGTGTGTTTGACATCGCTAATCAGTACAGCATGGGTACTCTATCATAAAGAAAAAAAAGTTACTCAAATCAGTCGATGGGGCTAAATGCATAACTGATCTGCAGAAGAAAGGCCTTAAATTTTAGAGAAAGTTGAAAATCTTCTTTTAATCTGTATCAATAAAAAAATTTAAAAAGCAACTTTTATTTTATTTGGTTGTTTTCTTTCTCTTTATTTAATATGTTTTGTCAGGTGGGTGTTAATAAAAAAAGAACAATTATTTCATCTTTAAAAGGGATTGAGTTCATTGCATTGATTTCAATGTTTCATCAGGTTACAAATCGAGTTCAGTAAGGAATTAAGTTTGTAACCCGAGTTACCACTGTAATTTAATATATGACATGTGGTAAATATTTTTTTTGCCAGGTATTAGTATTAAAAGTTAACGTTTTTTTTTATTTTAAAAACATATTGACTCAATATTGAGTAGCCTATTGAATTCTAGACAATTTTAAGCATTTTTATTTTGAATATAAAAATAACTTTTATACTATCATATGCCATACCAGAATGTCACCATATAAAAAAAATCATTTGTAAAAAGAAAATATGTAGATCTATCTGCAGAGGAAGTGGAACTGAATGTTGGCCTACAAAGAAAAGTAGGCCTACTTAATTTTAAGTGCTCACGCATTCGTGTTCGTGAGTACTGAGAATAGAGACTCGTGTCGGATTACCGCAGCCCCAGCGCCCAACCAAAACCATCCTGACAAAACACAAAGTTTTAAAAACTAACAAAAATATCTACAAAACATACTTACTTGTTCTTTCGCTAGTCGATGCCACGTTTTCAAGAGAATAGAAACTCTTGAGTTGTGGTTTTTGGAGGTAGTCTTCACACTAATAAAAATATCGCTTAATTCTGTAGTGCTTTTTATTACCGGGTCGCTCACATTCTTTGATCCATTATTACTTTTGAGCAACATGTTACTATTGTTTGATGCGTCGATATTAATTTCATCCAATGATTTTTCTTTTTTGTTAATAAAAGGTTCATTGTTCAGAGCGATTTCTTTCGCACTTCTTTGTTGACGTGAAAAGTGTACACCAGAAATGAAACCCTCGCCGTTTTGGGGGTCAACCTCGGGTGGACGAGGTACCGCTCCGCCATGATAATTGTCCTCGCTTACTTCGAAACTTTTCTCACGGTCTTGAAAGTTGTTAAAACTCCAAATGTTGACTGTGTAACTAATCCAAACATTTAAACTCATCATCAGAAATAAAAAGATGGTATATTTTACCACCTTTTGAGGTGATAAGCGCATCTGAATTAGAACACATACCTCCACATAGCACAACAGGTCGAAATACAGAAAAACATCAACAAAACTTTCCTTAATTATGGAAATGGGTCAATTCGTAAAGTTTCGGTCAAAGGTCAAATGGCATGCGCAAAGAAATAAACTCCCTTGTTTACAAAATGGCAGGTGATTCTTGGTACGTTTATACTTCATAGTATAGCATCAACATTAAATATGTTTAAATCTACATTTTAATGCAAGATTATGTACACATTTAAAGTCTTCGAACATTAATGACGTTATGTTTTGTTTCGGTTCGAGTTTTTTCTTTAAATTTAAAAACAAATTATTCAAAAATAATTGTTCATAGTTTGTAATTTGTAAGAAGAATGTTTTTAAATTTTTTCCTGTCATCTAAAGTCTAAATCTGTCATGTGATGACTGGTGATGTGATTGTGATCCTACTTCTCTGCCCTGGCCACCGTAAGGGTGGTCAGCTTAATAATTCAGACTCAATAATAATAACTTAGACAAAGTTATATTATCTATGGATGGGCTATGGGGGTATTATTTTCAGAAGGGCAAAGAGTAAAGTAGAAGTAGCCTGGCCTAATAGTAATAGTCTAGACTCTAGACTAGTAAAAGGCCTACGTTGACATAACTTATATTATTAATCATGAGTCAATCATGACTCTTTAACTTTTAACTATTTATAAATAATAATAATCATCTATAAATTAAAATAATTATATCATATAATAATTTATAATATAGCAATATAACTCAAAACTTAGTCATAAGTAAAATCATAACTTAGTCATGACAATGACTATGGCTATGGAATAACAGCCTATTTACTATATTAGTATTAGGCCTACTATTTACATTTAGTTTTACAGTCTTAGGCTTAGGCCTAAGATATTCTCAGATAAACAATAAAACACAAGAACAAGGACAAAACCACTTTTCTTATCCCATATGCAAGAACAAATGCACATAAGTAATCTTTTTTCCAGAGTAGTATCCAGGCATAGAATGGGTTACCTGAGCAAACCAGTAACACCAGTAACCTAACATTACTTAAAAGCACTGAACAGCTCAATTTGCAAGACTAGACCCAAACCAGTAATCTTCTATAATATAAAAGGAGCATCTGTATTATATAAAATATGAAAAATTAACAAGGAATCCCACATCCCATAGCTGTAACCCATGCTGCCAGGGCATGCTTATGATTATGATGTTAATATATATAATTTTTTTTTGAAGAAATCATTTTAAAAATTCAAATAAGAAATAAAACTTAATGTAATATTTAAATTGTTCAGGTTTGAGAAATTGTAGGCTTTATACAAGACGTTTTTACAAATATATTAAGACTTACAAATATATTTAAAGTAGTAATAATACATAAAGTATAAAATACTATCTTAGAAATACAACCCAATATTAATTATATCAGAAAACAAAAAACCATACCAAAAACTATAAATTGACTTTCAGCTGAAACTATTTCAGCACACTATTAGCAAAAGGTTGCCGAGCCCTGCTATTAACCATTAGCAAATTCACTCAATATAAGAAACGTTTAAAAAGAGAGTGTTAACAAATATTAATAACTCATAAAGCATTAAATTCTATCTAAAAAATTAAAGAAAGAAAAAAAAATGGCAGAAATGTATGGGGCTAAAAAATCTAGCAAGAGCTTCACTTGTATTAATAATAAGCAAGCCCTTTCTCTATTTGATAAAATCACACAAAAAAAGAGTCTTTTATACTAAACTTTATCACTTGTATTATTTTTGGAGAGTATGTAGGTCCTATGTTATATAAATGAATGCTAATAGCAAGTAATACCAAGCCTATGAAAAATTGAATTTTCATTTGTAATTACGAATTTATTTTCTGCTATTATACACTTCTGTACCCATGGGTCTCAAAGCTGGCGAAGTGTGTAAACCTCCGATACAATCCCATTTAGATTACACCGGCGGGCGAATGTATGGGGGAAGCTTCCGCTGCAGGTCCGAGACCCATTGCACTGCTGAGAGGCCACGTGGTCGCGGTGGGGAGGAAGCGATGGACGCAGCAACCCCGTCTCAGAATCACCCGGTGCCTGGATGTCTGTACATATAGTATAGGATTTGTTCTACCGGCTGACATTGCAGGCATACGGGCAAGCCACCATGTTAATGATCCTGCGGAAACCTTACTGTTATTTGGCGCGCCACACCTTTGGCGTGTCATGGGGTGGCTGGAGTCCGGACAGAGCTTGGGAGTGCCCCCCCCCCCCCCCCCCCTGCGCTCCACCCTAACGTTACGACCTGGACTAAAGAGCCCTTTGGGCTAATCCCTTTTTTTTTAGACCTTATAACTAACTCTGCTATTATGATTGGATACTAGATGTTTATTTCCTTTAGTTCTTAGTAAAAACTCTATTTTAATTAACTCATACCCTTACACTTTTGTGTCCTCTCTCTCTAATTATTTCCCCTGTCATAATTGACAAGCATAAAAACTAGCTATAAAACATGACTGAACAGAAAACAAACACAAAGTAAAAATATGATATATTGTAGTACAGTGACCTTAGCCAGGATTACAGGGAAGAAGATGCAATTATGCAAGGTCTGGGGGAGGCAGTGTTCTTTTAATAAGCTCATAAGCTATTCATCTTAAATCTCTGTTTTAGGCTCACTGACTATGATGGCTGTTTACTTTTGGGCCAGGATCTTATGGAGCAGATCAATGAAAGGAGTAAACATACTAGAACAAGTTCTGCATACACAAAGGTACACTGGACAGTTTCTTCTCAATTAGTTCAATTCATTTTCTTTAAAAAAAGCCAAAATGAAATAGTAAATAAATAGCTCAAATACAAATTTATTAAATACCTTTTCAATTTGTTTTCTAATTTAAATAATTTCTCTATTAATTTAAAGCCCCATTTAAGCCTGAACATATTTCAGTAATATTATTTGTAAAATTCTTATTTTACAAAGGTTTTAGTAGATACAATTTAAAATTTGAAGTGGCTGAAATTGTTTACAGTAACACAATTTTGAAAAAGTGTCTATATTGCTAGTGTGCAGGCCATAAATTATAATATTACCAATTTAATTTGTTTTCATATTTTTCTTTCATTAAAAAATTAAGCTCAAAGAATATGAAAGCTACAGAGTTTGAGGGCATCTTTTTTACAATCACTTTTATTTATTGATACTTTTCAATCTCAGATCTCAGCACAGATACGTTCAAAGACTAGACAATTCTCAGCAGAACTCAACAAGCTTAAACAGAATCTGATGAGGGCATCGGCAGCATATCACATGTATCTTTGACTTATAATTTTCAGCTAGCTCTCTATGAAGGATTTGATCTATGAATAGGGATTCTCAAGTCCATATCACCATCAAATATTTATGCACGAAAAAAATTAATTTGTTGTAATTTTTTCCATGACACATATATAGTCTAGTTACGTTTAGTTAGTTATTTAGTCAGAACTTATATTCTATATGACATTGTCAATGCCTGCACTAAGTTTTAATGTAAAGCTTTTATATCCTGACAAAAAAAAAATTCCTTAACTACTAAAAAAAAAAGAACTCAAAGAGAAGTAGAAAGAAGGCAAGGGATGCTGGATGCTTTGATTTCTAAAGAGAAGCAAATAGAAGAAGCAACAAGGAATGAAGGAAAACCAAGGTAGGCCTAACTCTCATTTCCAGACTATCTTTAACACAGAGGTACCTGACCTTAGATGGGGTAAAGTAAAGGCGGCTGGGCATTGTGCTGGCCACACATCCCCTAGTATGCCGTGACCACTGAAACTGGTGAACGCTGCTTCACCAGCCCTATGATCAGTTTGGTCTGAAGGGTACTTTACTTTTAACACCGAAGTTTAGCCGTTTTTTTCTTTTTGCGCTCATATCTATCACATACATGGAAAGAAAAAAAAAGAGTTTGATGTATATATTTTCTATTGTTAATTTAAAGTAAAGTAAAGTATCCCGTCTGACCTAATTGATCCAAAAGGCAGGAGAAGCAGCATTCACCAGTTTCTGTGGCTACGACATACTAGGGGATTGTGTGGCCAGCACTATGCACGGCCGCCTTTACTGTACCCCTGCTAAGGTCAGGTGCCCATCAGAGCTGGTTAGACTAAAAATCCTAGCCTGCACCAGGATTTGAACCTGGGACCTTCGGTATGCCAGCCATTGTCTGCCCCCATTGTTAGTTTACTACTTTATTACATTAAGGACATTCGGATAGGTAGAGAAGTAACTGTTATCATTTATGGTTCTAATTAAACACCATTAACCTTGAACTGGTGTTACAGCAGGAACTGTCCTAAGCTAATAACTAATAACGGTTTTTTAATTTATATGAATTTTTTTTTGCATTGTAGGCTATAATATATCAAGACACTAAAGACAACACAAAATACAGACAAAATACAAAATATGCCGTAGATGAATTACAAATGTTGGGGATCTGATTTGAATATGTCTTTTGATCCAGTAAAGTGCCAAATATTAAGCATATCAAAGAGAAGAAAAAATAGATCTATAGTACCATTAACAACAATTTTTCATGGAAAATTTATTTATTATATTTGAACTACACATGCAAAGTACATTGGCGGTATTAATATGTTTAGAAATGTTCCATCCATCCCTATGGCGCTATACAGCCCATGTAGGGCTTTGGCCTGCTCCACCACCTCCTTCCATTCGGGCCTATCCTTGGCTTTGCCCCATCATGCCCGCACACCAAGTCTTTGCAGTATTCATGGAATCTAAATGTTAATGAAGTAAATATTTACACCTAACAAGTGTAACATACTCAGTTAAATTAAATCACAAACTTTAGAAAAAGGACACTTATAAACATATATTGTATAAACAAACTCAGGTAATTATATTTATGCTGAAGTTGACCGACGTCCGGGGAGATAATCAAAGAAATCGAAAAGGTTGTTTTAAATTATCGGTTACTTCCCTTGGTATTTTGTCTTCTTCTTTGTATTTCTTTCGTTTTACTTTTACTGCTTGTTTCTGGGTATGAAAATTAGTTGTACAGTCTTTCACAGGGATACTCTTAATGAAACTTGACCATAATAATAAACCTGAACTTATCTTATATATTACAGTCGCTCCTTCTATAAAGAAGATACTTTACGTTATAAAAAAAAGTTTGTTTGAAGTATCTACAGCGCGGGGGAAACCGCGAAAATTCGGCCCAAATGTCCGAAAGGTTAGGCCTACTCAGGGTTCTCACACAGTCTGGAAAGTCTGGAGTTCCAAAAAAAACAAATCAAGGCCTTGAAAACCTGGAATATTGGCATTTTAGCCTTGAAAAATAGCCTGTCAGCCTGGAAAATTATCTAAATCTATATTTATATCTAAATTTATTATAAAAAACAAGGTCAGACAAAAAACGCCAATCCTATTTGTATACGCCATAAACGCCCACTGACCGAGCCTTAGATTAATACCTCATTCCCGCCATATTTAGGTCACTTAGGGGGAGGAGGCGTGTGACCATTTTCCAAAATACGTGTTCCAGCAGCCTGGAATTTAACTCTTATAGCCTTGAATTAGTCTGGAAACAGCCTTGATTTTTTTTTCAGAAAAAATGTGAGAACCCTGCCTACTGCACCGCATGTACATTCATCTTTGGCATTGCAGATCTAGCCAAAAAAAAAAAGGACTCTATATGAAACGTTAATGATTCATCTACGTTTGTGATAGTCACTATTCTATACTGACTAAAGGGTAAGGGGGGGGGGGTGAAAGTTTCCCCACGTGCTAGCTAGGCAGCCAAATTGTCTTTCTTAGCCAGGGGAGGTAAGACCCTCGCTCAGTCTCAAGAGTTGAAAGGCCTACTACTCCCATTCCCAGAGAAGATGTGATATTCTAAAACTGCACAATTTTAACTGCGATTTTTTTTTAAACTTATCAACATTTAATTACCCTAATATAAATAACGGTCAAGAACATTTTGAAAACTCTGGCAGCGTTTTAGTGGTTCTTGTGCATAGTAAACGCAAATTTTAAAATACATATAAACCTCTGCCTCAATCCTTGATTTATTTCAATATTTCTTATTTTAAAAAGCCTATGTAGCTTTTACAATTGAATAGATATTTACATCTACAAACACACACTCACACAAAAAAAGAATCGTGTGGTTTATCAGCAGACGGCAGGCACATTATTGGACTCTATCAGGGTCTGGCTAGCTACAGTGCCATTAGAAGGAGTATTAGCTTGTTCACTCGCCTGTTGTGCAATGTTTGTCAGCTTCCTTCTCTTGTTTCACCTGGTGACCTACATATTCTGTTGAAGTGTAACATCTATGTGACGTGAAGTGTGACGTCTGTGTGACGTACCGGGCGATGAAGCCGAGGCTTCTGTTTGGAAAGGGGGGCGATCTATATGACGCGTTCAATACAATGCACTAATGCATTGCGTAGCATGGCGGTGGCTCGGGTATGTAATCCCGTATTCACCTTGGCCCATTGTGAAAAGATCTCTTATCTTCTTCAATGTTGATTATTTTGTTTTTGTTGTTTTTCACTCTGAAAAAAAAACCTCACCAAAAGTTTAAAAAAAAACTACAAATGTCTCTATATTAGCTGGTGTGTGTGTTTTTTTCTTGTTCCCTCCCTTTTAGATTTGGAAAGGTGTTGAGGGTAAAAAAAAATAAATAGAGAAAAAGAGGTGTTCTGTTTGAAACTGGCAGCCACCTTAGCAGACGAGTGATCAAAGGGTACTTCCGCTAGGTCGTATTTATCTTGAACTTAGCATTGGCCTGTCCGCATCCAGCCACCGCGTCCTTTACCCCTATGGTCGTCCCCCCCCCCCCCCTCTCCGTTTCAGCGTTTCATATCACTCAAGCTCTAGGCTTCTCGCCCCGCCATGTTGGAATCTCACACCTCGAAATCCCAGATTGATTGCCGTGGTGGTAAGGGGAGGTAACTCGACACTCAGCCAGTTGCTTGAAACTGCTGCTAACTTGAGAGTAGCGTCCCCCCCCCCCCTTTTTTCTTTTATTTTTTCTCCCTTTCTCTAGACCCCCGTCTAATTTATTTTAAATCGTTACAAAGCTGCCCCTTTTAATATGATTTTTTAGTGTGTGGTGCTGTTTTGTTGGTCCGGCTTGAAGCCCACGTTCACCACAGTTAAAGGGAGCAGAAGTAGCCGTTGGATTAGCCACGACAGAAGTTGAAACTGTTGATGTCTAGAAAGAAAATACTTCAAGTTCAAAGTCTTGTATAAAAAACAAGAACAACACTTTTTTTCTTGTTTTTAAATGAATTTTTTTTATTCAAAAACTAATAACGAACGCCAGATATTTAAAAACACAAGCCTTAATCCTTTGGTTTATTTTAATCCTTTAGTTTATTGTTTCCACGAACACACTGCGGGGGGGGGGGGGGGAAGAGAGATCGCCGGTGGTTTAAGTTATTTCTAACTGTCAAAACTCTCATTGAAATCCATTTAAATTGACTGCTCAAATCTGAAACTGTGTGTCAATTGTAACATATACAGTAGATTTGTGATACTTCTATTTTGTTCTTTCTTAGTTAGACTTTAAACCTATAGGAATTTGTTTGATGTTTTAGTTATCAAATCCATTTTTCTCGCTTTCTCTCTTTCCCATTCACACACACAGCTCTAAATATATAAATATAATATATCTATTAAACAAAACTAGCTCACATTAGATTGAAAGCTTTATGGAAAATCAAGAATACTAGATGCAAGTATAAATGGTTGTGAGAAGGGGAAAAAGTTATATAGGCCGGTAATTAAACAAGTATGCTATCTGATAGATATAACTGCTGACTGCCTCGGTGCTAGTTATGACATTCAGTCACTTTGGATAATTATAATTATGACCTGAACATTTGACTAGTTTTGACATACACTTTTTATAGTTAAGAGCAACTCATTTGATAGTTTTGGCCTACTTACTTGATAGTTATGGCCTACTTACTTTATAGTTTTGACCTACTTACTTTATAGTTTTGACCTACATAGGCCTACTTGATAGTTTTGACATAGGTTTTGACATACTCAGTTGATAGTTGTGACCTGCTCACCTGACAGTTGTGATCTACTTTCTTGAAAGATTCGACATAATCACCTGATATATGTGACCTACTTTCTTGATAGATTTGACCCACTTACTTAATACTTATGAACTACTTCCTTTATAGTTTGCCGTTGATTGATAGATATAGCAAGATTTAAAAAAAAAACATTCTCATGTTAGTGATATGAAATTATGAAAGTCCTCTGCAACTAACTGTGGTCTTGTTTCTTTTCCAGTGGCCTTTTTTTGACCGGTTCTACGAGTACCACAGAGACGTACAGCAGCGGGGACCCTTGGGGGATGAACGAGGAGCCCGAAGCCTTTAGCGGCATGAGTAACACTGACCTCCACCAGCAACAGCAGCACGTCATTAGAGGTAGGATTCTTTATAAGGAAGTTTCATTAGAGAGGGAGGTTTCATTGGATGTACTGACAACATGATTGCTGGTGTTGTGTTTGTCAAGGTCACCTCCCTGGATATTGGGCTAATTGTCTATCCATTCCCAATTCATATAGATAGGCTAAACACTATCATTATGACTTGGAGTCTGACCAGTATTCCCACTATCAGAGCTGCCCACAGACATAAAAATGTACTGTTTCCTTTAGAATGAATTTCTAGGGACTGTACAGTTATATGTGGTGCAAAATATTTTTAAAAAAATGTCCTTCCTAAGTTGTACAGCCAGTATCTTTTGTCCCTACACAGCCTTTGGGGAAAAAAATTAGTGGGCACTTTTGAATCTGACCAAGCTGTTTGACTATCATTATGACTTGCAATTGCAGTCATACCAAGTTGTTCCACCTGTCGGATGTTTAGAAGCTCACCAAAAGTTCGTTGTATCAACTTCAACATCTACCATAGTGTGTTTGTGTGTGCGTGTCTGCCTGAGAGAGGGAGAGAGACAAAGAGAGTCATTTTGTTCTGTGTCCTATGGACAAATTGTCCGGCTGGGCTTGACCATTTTTCCCTTCCCATCGACAAGATAGCACAGGTTTTCCTTGAGTACATTCTACTCTCTGACAAGAAACTTCTCTCAACAAACGGAAGTCTAGTTGTTGTTGGAATTTTGTTTTGGTTTGTTTTTATGGAGAGTACAGTGAAACTAGAAATCACATTGATAACATCCAAATCCGAGTTTTGTGGTGTCCATATAGTAGTTTCAAAGAAGCTTGTACATGTTACGTGAGTTCTTTCTCTGACTGTTTGAGAATCTTTTAATTTCTTTCCATTTAATACTTTTGAGGGGCTTTAATTTTTGCTGGACCTTTACATAGATTATTCTGTAATGTTTGTTTTGATGACTGATAGTCCAAAGCATCATAATATGTCTGGTCCAGTTTTATCAATCAGATCTCTTGTTGTTTATTTTAAATCGAAAGTCTACGTTTCAATTAGGTGACAACATTTGATTGTTTTGATTACCGTTTCATCAGACAGACCCCTCCCCTCCCGTTTCATTGACGCCTGGTAACAGTGGAGTCAGTTTTAGAGATTCGAGGAATTAATTTTTGATGGGGAAAAAGTCTTAGAAATTTGTCGTGCTTTTAATTAAAGCCAGCACGCGAGAGAAACCCCGCTGTGGCGCGAAATCTGTCATCAGCTTACATCGTCTGGTGGTTAATCTAAAAAGTTTAACTTTGTCATGTTTTCTTGTGGCATAAAAAAAGTCTATTTACCCAGACTTCTATGCTTAATTAATATGGTCAAATAATTCTCAAAAATATCTTTTTTTTCTATAGGACGAAATTTGATTAAAATTTTAATGATAACATCTTTACAATTTGTGTTTAGTTTAATACATTTAGAAATGCGTATTTACTTGTTAAAACTTATCATGGTGACAGTGTAATAATTCGTTAACACCCTCTTTTATTAAACGATAAAAGAATTAGCCACAATACCCACCCCTTCCCCCTGTCTCTAAACGCATGGAGGGGCGCTGGAAAGAGTGCTAATTTGTTCGTCTGGGGGAGACAGTGTGTAAACTCCGGGATGCTATTGGGATCCTTTTAAAGAAAAATATTCAGCAATAAAAAAATTCATTTACCAGCATACAGTGAAGTGAAGTGGAAGCCTCGCCCTCTAGGTACTCTGGCCCTCGACAATGGCCTCGTTTCATGAAGGATTTCAGCCGTCGAGTTATTGGCTCTCGGGGCTGTATTCTCCTCCACGAAAGACCACTCGCCACGCGCCGGACGACTCTAGGATATTGTTCTTGATGGCGGTTCTCCTCCTTTCATTGAATGTCTTTTTTCCCCAATCATTCTTCTTCTTCTTTCTCTCTTCGCTTTTTCTTTCTTCCTCTCCCAGTGCTTGTCTCCCCTTTTCTTGTACCCTATGGCTAAAGTTAACAGAAGCACACGAAGAGCTTTGATGAAGATGTGGAGTTTTAATTAGCCGTGCATATTTCTTGGTGATACTGGCTGTAAAAGATATAGTCTGATTGAACTCTCCCTCTATAGCAGGGGTCGGGAACCTATGGCTCGCGAGCCAGATGTGGCTCTACTGATGGCTGCATCTGGCTCGCAAACAAAAGTTCGATTATAAAAAAAAATCTTTAGACTCCTTTGATCTACATATTAATTGCATATCAATATTTCATTCTACAAATGAGTTTAAGTCTACTGTACTTCAGCATCAGAAGAATTCAGAGCCACAATTATTTTACTTTTAGTGTTAAAATTACACAAAATGCACACATTTAGATCTACTTGAATTTTTAGTTTTAAACATAATGTATGGCTCTCACAGAATTACTTTTCAAAATATGTGGTATCCATGGCTCTCTCAGACAAAAAGGTTCCTGACCCCTGCTCTATAGTATAAAGATATAGTTCCTTACATAGGGGTCACATTCTCCGTTCATGTCTTAATAAGTGAGTGAATGTGTCTTCGAAACTGAGTGTGTCTTTGCAGTGAATGTGTCTTTGTAAGTATGTCTTAAAAATTGAGTATGTGTGTATATCTTAGTAAGTATGTGTGTGAGTGTATTTCTGTGTGTGTGTATGACTATATACTTGCGTTTGTTTGTTTTCAGTTTGCTTTGTCTGGAGAGAGTCCAGTGTATGAAAAAAGTGTTTAAGGATCTTTTTTTTTTTTGGGGGGGGGGGGGGGGGGGTTCGTAGACTTCCTGTTTATTCCCATACTTCCTGTATTGATGCTGCATTATGCAAATATGCGCGCGCACACACACACACAGACGCGCGCAAAGGTTTGATTGTAGAAAGTTGCAGGTGTTTTTCTAACTATTAAACCTTCCCCCCCCTCCTCATTTGTGTTATTGGATGCACGTTCAAATTTTCAAACTTGCCGCCCCCCGTCCTGTGTGAGTGAACATGTCACTTTTCACACGTGGACAAATTATTCATTGAGAAGACTTCAAAGCAGGGGGGCAAACTTGTATAGCTGCGGGCCACATTGAGAGGTAATAGAATTACGGGGAGCATTATGATGGTATAAGTGTGTGAGCCTGTGGGGTGAGGGGGGGGGGCTACGTTAAACATAATCAAATGACATCTTAAAAATTTATTTCAAAAATAATATCAAACACCACGTGGAATTACTATCAATTACTATTAATTTATTTACCAAATCTTTATAATTAAACTAAATAGCGACAAACAAAGGGTTAATTATTTTATTGTTTTAATGAAGGAACGTGCCAGATATAATTGTACGCTGGGCCGTATGTGACCCGCGGGCATTGAGTTTGACACATTTGCTCTATTGTTCTCAAATTACCGTAAAGTATCGAAAAAAAGACTCACTTTTTTTGGTCCGACAAAGGGGTGCGACTTCTACACTGGTGAATAGAAAATAGTTTTTTTTTTCTTAGGTTCGGAAATATCAAATGAAATCGACGTAAGCAATAATATAAGATTAGATTCGTAAGTAATGAACAAAAATCTTGAAATGTTATAGAATTTTACAATAAATCCAATCTTATCAATGTGTTTTGTTTTAATAACTAAATTCGACAAAAAAAAACTATCATTTCAGATACTTTTAGATCAGCGTTTCTCAAACGTTTCTTATTCATGACCCGGTTATGTACAACAAAGTCGCCATTTTGTCTGTTAGTATTTTACGTCTAGGCTTAATGACTTACGGGTGCAAATTTACAGGGGTTGTTTTTGTAAAAAAAAAAAAAAAGTTTAA
Source organism: Anisus vortex (assembly GCA_949126835.1). NCBI lineage: Eukaryota > Metazoa > Mollusca > Gastropoda > Planorbidae > Anisus > Anisus vortex. The sequence goes on from OX421494.1 coordinate 17,355,564, forward strand.
AATAACAAAACACAGCATGTTCCCTTATATTTGTACGTTTTATGACTTAATTTGTAATAAAAGTATCAACTTGATATATATTGTGTGTTTCTTTGTTAGTTTACTCTAGAGCTATGGTCATTTATTCTGTAGCATCAATAACAAGAAACAGTGTGACTAACGGAATTTCCCGATCTTTGAATCTTCATTTTAAAAGTCTTTTCACGTGGTTTAGTGGTTTACCTAAACCCACAATCCCCCCACACCTTTAACCCTCACCTTACCACCCTTACTCCCGGGATGAGTAAAAACAAAAATCCGGTCCATTGTTTTGAGAAAACATTGTTGGCTGTTTATACAGTAGATGTTTAGGATATAATTGAACGGCTTCCAGCAATAAAGAAAGCTCGGGAAAAGGCTCGTGCGGTGGAGGAGGCGAGAAAGAGATATGACTTCCTGAAGTAGTGGCGAGGGTTAAAACGCTTGGGGGTGGGGTGGGGGGTGAATAGTCGTGTGTGTATGATTGTGTGTGAGTGTCGAGGCAGCAAGGTTGTGTGTGAGTGTCGAGGCAGCAAGGTTTCTTTTTTTTTTTAGCATGTTGTTAGTAAAGTATACAGTTCCAGTAAGGTGGCAGCTGGAGATACTCATTAGTGGGGCCAGGGGGGAGGAGGCTGAGGCTCCCGGGAATGAGGGGCTGTCTTGACTCTTGACTAAACATTCCTTTCTGGGGGTGCCGCTCGCGCGGGTAGGAAAAGGGGGGAGGGGGCGTCAAATGTCGAAGCAGTGTTAGCCAGTGTAACTGCTTTGTAAGTGACAAACCAGTTCAGCTGGATGTGTTATTACTTCCTGTTGGTGTTTTGGGTTCTAGTCTTTTAGTCTTTTATTTCTTCTCTTCTGCTAAAAACCCTCCGCGTAGAAGTCACGTGACAGTGAGGCCCGCCATGTTATTGTTCTGCTCTCAGTTTACTCGGTTGCCATTTATGTTGCCATAGCTACACGTGTTGTTTTTTTTAAAACGGAAATTGTAGAAAACATTTTGTTGTTTAGCGGATAATCCTACTGATTCTCCACCTATCTATTTTAATGCATCTCTCTCTCTCTATCTCTCTCTGCTGATCGCATTAAGATATCCTACTTTACGATTCATGAAACATATAATGTTATTAAATTGAAATTTTCATTTTAAAGCATCTTTACAACATTTAAAATCAACAACAACCGAGAAATCAGACAACCAACAAACGACAAATAAACAAAACAACAAATTAACAAAGTAATAAACAAAACAAGTAACAAAGAAAGAACAAAAAAACAAACAGACAAAGCATCAACTAAAGAAGTCAAAATATTTTTCATTAAACAAAACAACTAAAGTCAAGATTATTATACAAATAAATGTCTGGGGGGAAAATCTATTGAATAAACAGTCTATCCCTGTACTATACCGTATGAACGAATCTCTGAACTCTGAATGTTCTCAATTCTGAGGGCTGTATACGCGGTGAACACATTATTAACAACTTGAACAGTGGTTTACTTCCCTTGTTTTATCTTCCTTGGACAGAACAAGACCGTGGCCTGGAAACCTTGTCCCACGTGATCGGCCGACAGAAGCAAATGGCCCTTGATATTGGCAACGAAGTGGACAGTCAGAATGGTGAGTAGAACTGTAGGGACTGCTTGGTGTAGTTTTTTTTGTCGAAGTGGACAGTCAGAATGGTGAGTAGAACTGTAGGGACTGCTTGGTGTAGTTTTTTTGTCGAAGTGGACAGTCAGAATGGTGAGTAGAACTGTAGGGACTGCTTGGTGTAGTTTTTTTGTCGAAGTGGACAGTCAGAATGGTGAGTAGAACTGTAGGGACTGCTTGGTTGTAGTTTTTTTGTCGTCTTTGACTTTTGTTATGTGGCATGGTGGCCGAGCTGGCAGCGCGTTCGACTCTCCTACCGAAGGTCCAGGGTTCGAATCGGGTAAATTACTTGCTCCTGTTTTGATTTGACTCTAGTTTTAGGAAAGAGCTTTCTGTTTTGATGTATAAATTTAGAACAAACCAATTTTGCCAGTGACGTTTAAGTAATGTACCCTTCGGACCAAACTGATCATATGGCTGGTGAAGCAGCGTTCACTAGTTTCTGTGGCCACGGCATACTAGGGGATGTGAGGCCAGCATAATGCCCAGAGCCTTTACTTTGCCCCAACAATTGCCAGGTAAACCTACCCATCAAAGCTGGGTAGACTCATGGACACCCTCAAGTCCCTGGAAAAAATCCTCCACCGCGATTCGAACCCAGACCCTTTAAATCGCCAGTCATACGCGCTGCCGCTCAGCTACCGTGCCTCCTAGTGACATTAAGTTTTCCAATTTCAACTTTTTATTAAAAAAAAAAAAAACAAGTTAAATTAAGCAAAAGCAAAATAATAATAGTAATAAAACAATGTAAGAGAGAAAGGATGTGATTTGGACATTGCGTTGTTTAACGTTTTATATATACCAGTGATTGAAGTGGTAGCAGTGCTGCCGCTACCTACAGCTAAAGTGGGTGAGTGTGTGTGTGGGGGGGGGTATGGTTTTGTAATGCAAGTGAACACCAGCTGCAGTACTTGTGAGTTTCATCTTGAAAACGTCTGCACGTCTGCTCAATGAGGTGACCAAATGGAACCCATAACTTTGTGTTGATGATGTCGTTTCCTGCCCGTGATTGAAATTCTGATTTTATAAATATTATTTTTTTTTAAATTGTTTGTTAAAAAAAAACAACTGAAGCTTGTAAAGAATAGACAGCAGTAGACATCGCCTTTACTTAAAAACCAATCTGCACGGTCATCATACTATCTACGCTTGTTATTAAATATTGTATGGACAGTGGCCTATAAATGGAGTGTGCAGACTGTGCAAAGCAATGCACAAGGGCCTGGGCGTGGCCATCGGGGGCATCTGAACGCTAGTGGAGACTAGCTAGTGGGGTCAATTTGTTTTTTTTGCTTTGAGCCTTAGAGAATGGAAGAAGTTCCACCATTGATGCTTGACAAAAGCCCCCCCCCCCCTTTTCCCAAATCCCCCAACCAAATTAAAATTAATATTTTGATAGTATTACTGTTAGTTTAATTCTATAAATAAGAAGTCAGAAGCTTGACATCAAAAATTCATTTGCATGTTCCAGGGCCAGGCGACCGTAAACAATAAAAGAAGAACAAAAACTAAATACCGAAAGAAACTTTCTCACTACAGTTTTTTATTGTAATACTGTTTCTTATTTTTCTTTTTTTTTAAATCAAAACACGTTGTAATCATTCGTTTCTCTTTCATTTTGACGGGCATAACTACTAGTATATAGTCTAATATATTATATCTGGCTTAAAATAGATGCTATTTTAACTTTCACTGATTCTAAATGTACAAAAATGTTATGGTTGATTTAGTTTACGTATAAGTTACTCCTTGTCTTTAGATATTTTTATACTTTTAAGCAGGTTTGTAAGAAACGGGGTTTTTATATGAATAATTTGGTTGATTCCAGGGGTCGGCAACCTTTTAGTACTAGCGTGCCAAAGTAGGATTTCTAATTCAGTCAGCATGCCAATAACCTAAAAGTTATTCTGCTATTTTCTTGTAGAAAAGACCGGAATTGCATTTTAGGAGGTCTTCCGCGTGCCACTGAAAATCGCTCTGTTTGCCGTAGGTTGCCGACCCCTAGTCTACTTATTTTATATTATTGCTTGCAGTTTTTTCGTCCGTTGTTTGAATATGAATTGAATGTTAGTCTATGGGCGAATGGACAATAAATGAGTATCCTATGTACCGCGACGGCAAAGGTTGAGGGAAGACCAACTCATTTATCACAAGTTGCAATGTTTATCTATCTCCTCCCCCTTTGACGACAGTGGCGGAAGGGGGTAGGGCACGGAAGGAATGGGGCGGTGGGGGAGGGGGGATGTCTGGAGTGGGCGGGAGGAAGGTGTAAATGATTCACGTTACCGGCAAGAAGGGCAACACTAGATGAAAGCAATGTTAAGTGGCCACGCCAAGTTACCTGGCACATTCGGCATTATGCGCTTTGCCAGCGCGTGGAAAAGTGCCGTCAACAAAACATATGTTAAACACCCCACACTCACACACATTTTTTTAATTTTAAGACTATGGGGTGGGGGGGGGGGGGCATTTCGTTACCTAGTGTCCTCTGGCATTGGGGGGGGGGGGTGCTAGACTCCTGCTGAAACGCTCTGACTGTCTCTCTCTCTCTCTCCCTTTTCACTTTTGGTGCGGGGGCGTCTCTGTCAATGGATGTGGGTGGAGATAGGATAGAGGTAGGGGGCTACCTTGCCAGGGTGGTAAACAAGGAAGAGCTTGTTTTAATAAACACACCCGGGGGCGCCATCCTGCAAGTCGTTAACACCACCCCGGGTCTGGTGGCTAATCGCTAAGCCAGGCTCCCATCTTCTCCCCCCCCCCTACATTCTCTCCCCCCCCCCCTCCCACTCCTTCAGGGATTTTACAAATATTTTATGTTTTAAGAAAGAACTAACTGTATTGCGTCTAGGGCCACGCCAGAGGAACTGATCTTTGTCTCCGCTTCCACGAGAGTAACCTGACTGCGAGATAACCAAACCCAAGGAAATAGCACTTTCTTTACACTCGCACACACACACAATATTGCTGTGAATACACAACACCTTTCTCCCACACATTCAGTTGTCACCTGGCGTATTGTTGGGCTTTATATTTGGGCTGTGGTTGTTTGAGTTGTTGAACTATGCGGTACCTGTATGTTGTGGACGTTTTTGTTTGTATTTATGTTTTAGATTGAAAGAAATTACTCGGCAAATTTTAGGACTTCATCATCACTCCATTGGAAGAGTCAATTTACCTAGACCCTATATAATTTAAATTACAGTAATATGTTTTTGTGTTTTTAAGAACTTTTTTTTTTCGAGAATGCTAATACGGCGAGAAGTGAAATACTGTAATTATTGCAATAACTTGTATTGGCTCGATATATGTTTAGTGGGCTAAGACTACTTATAAAAAAAAGGATTTTACTACCGGTAGGCCTAGCCTAGCTGTAAACCCCCCCAAAAAATCATACATGGCCAGCACAAGGCTTAGTTGACAAGTAAATGTGAATTTTTTCATAATCTACGAATTTTCCCAAAGGTTTTGTATGTGAGAGTGTCAGCTGCCGCCAATGTTAACATCGTATATTTTTTTTAATTTTATTTTTGTTTGTTTGTGCTGTTTGTCCACAGATTTGCTGGATGGTTTAATTGATCAAACAGATAGAACCGATTTACGGATACAGAGAGAGACAAGGCATATCAAGATAGTGGAGAGAAAATCTGCTTCCTGTTGTAAGTAGCCTACATAGTCTTATATCATTCCAGTCAAGTAGTGAATAGCCTATGTCGATTGTTTGGAAGGTTGCTTGATGATCATATTGATCTAGACTATAATGTTGTATCTAAAGATCCTGATGATCTTTAATGTAGAATCTGAAGATTGTGATGATCTTTATTGTAGAATCTGAAGATTGTGATGATCTTAACTCACTCACTTGAATTCTGATGCCAACTCCTCCCAAACAATCTCGAAAAGTAAAATAAAAAATAAGTTGCATCAATAATTACATAAACAGTGAGGTGTTTTTTTTTTAAAAGCAGCTATTATATCAAGAAACCATTATGGCAACAATCAAAGGGCACAAACTGACTTGGTTCTGACTTGGTTCGGTCATGTGTTGTGGCACAAAATACTTGTCTAAAAACAATTCTCCGTGGCACTGTAGAGGGTGTACATCAAAGAAATGCTGGTTCGACAATATAAAAGATTGGGCAGGGCTGCAGTTGACTGAACTATTGACAGGTGCTCAAGATAGGCAGTTGAATACTGAGGTGTCCATTCGCTCACCACAACGACCCCCTCCCCCCAACGACCACATCAGTCAAGGGATTGATGATGATGATTATATCCAACCATTTCCATGAATTTGTCACTAGACATTTCTCTCCCAGTATTTTATCCTCAGTTATCTCTATTGTTATCTCACAGGCAACTATATAGTTATAGCTCTACCTCTGACTGCCATTGATGTTATCTCTATTGTTATCTCACAGGCTACTATATAGTTATAGCTCTACCTCTGACTGCCATTGATGTTATCTGTATTGTTATCTCACAGGTTACTATATAGTTATAGCTCTACCTCTGACTGCCATTGATGTTATCTCTATTGTTATCTCACAGGCTACTATATAGTTATAGCTCTACCTCTGACTGCCATTGATGTTATCTCTATTGTTATCTCACAGGTTACTATATAGTTATAGCTCTACCTCTGACTGCCATTGATGTTATCTCTATTGTTATCTCACAGGCTACTATATAGTTATAGCTCTACCTCTGACTGCCATTGATGTTATCTCTATTGTTATCTCACAGGTTACTATATAGTTATAGCTCTACTTCTGATTGCCATTGTTGTTATTGCCGCTGTGCCCTATGATGGAAAAAAATAGACATTTGTACTCTCCAGGTAGGTTTCCGAACACAATTCTTTTAGACAAAATGTTGCTTGATATAGACATTCTAGTCCTATTGCTTATAAAGTTGAATTTATAATATTTCTGTATTTGAATTGTTTTTTAAACACTCCCCCCCCCCTTTTCCCATTTTTGATCTCTGAGAAACTTTATACAATTTTGTATGCCCTTTGATGATGTAACATAGTTATATGGGTGCCGGGGGGGGGGGGCGGCCGCATCAAGAAATAAAGTTTGAATAACCCCCCTCAAATGACAGTTTATTGTTAGTTTTACAAAATTTTTCAAAACAGTAAATATGTCAACTAATGCATGGACTAAAAACATTACTGGTCTCCCTGTGTATGCAGCTTGTCCATATAGGTTTTTGAGGAAAATGAACAACATAAGAAAAAGAGTCTAAATATATTGATTAATTAAATGTAGGTTACAACTACTTGTGTACATCTACACTAGACAGAATAATTTTATTAAAAAAAAAAACTTTTAACATGGAACTAAAAAAAATATTTTAAAAGTGACTTGAAATAAAGTCTATGGCGATTCTGCCAAACAATGTAGACAAAGGACCATTTTCCCAAAGGAAAAAAAATGAATTTTCTTATGTTAATCACAGTAAACTAATCAACTAAATTTAACTATAGCCTTAACAAGCATTTCCATGAATTCCTTAAATAGATTTGGATGCTCTGTATGGATGAAGCTTACACTGGTTTTATCTTCTGACAATAATTTCTGGTTGCACAAAGCCTTTACTTGTTATTTAGGTGACTCACACAATGTGGTGGTGCTTTTGTTATATTCTACCTTGGACTTGTTGCTTTGTTTAGCCTGTCAGTTGACAGTTTGATAATTGCCTTTGGGTGTAGCGTTATCTTTATAAAACACTGGCTCATGACCTCAGAGGTCACCACACAACTTCCGGACATTAATACAAAGCAAGTTTTATGTTTTTATTGTGGTGTATATGTTTGTTGTTAGTTGTATGTTTAATTTTTGACTGGTATAGACATTGTCTGCTATAGTAAAATTATTATTTCCTTGGTTTTGTCACCACCTCCGCTCAGCCCCCCTCCCCACAATAAAAGAAAGTTTTCGGTAATTACCCTAGGATTTATGAAATGAAAAAAAAACAATAAAAGTTGATCAACAGAACATGTTCCTTCTGGTGCACGTTTCTGGGCTTAGGAAATTGATGATTAATGGTTCCTGTTGAAATTCAGCAGCTAGACATTACTTACAGATGATTAATGCATTAAGAAACAAACAAATCAGGGTTATCAAAACAACTGTTAAATGTCCGAATACACGTTAAATAAATACTGTAAATATGGTGTCCCTACTTCGCGGATTTTCAGCTATAGCGGCCGGGTCTCGGAACCTATCCACCGCGATAAACGAGGATTCATTGTATGCCATAAATGTCAAATAGACCTACCCAAAAAATTTGTCTGGAATTTTGTTTAGCGTTTGTGAATAGTTTAGGAAACTTCATATGATATTGTAATAATAACCCTGTCATTCTTCTAATAGGAATTATTTAATACTTAGCGAATTTCGTTACAATTTTTGTTCTGTATCAATGGCTTTCTTTCAACTTACGGTATGCAGAGTTTGTTTTAGTTTTATAGTTTCATTTCATTGATGGTTTCTACAAATAGTTAAAGGTATTGACAATAAAGTTTCACTGGAAGGATTTAAAGTGTAGGCCATTACCGATTTCCGATATTTTCTTTTATTTCGTTAGACACAGTCGCCTCCAAAACGGAAATATTTTTGTTGAATGTATTCAGTTTACAGCCACAGAGTCTGGAACATTGCATGGACGAGAGTCTGTCAGTCGTTCTAGTTCATTTCTTTGTCTTTTTTTTTTTCAATTGATCTGAATGAAACTTTGTAGTGGATACATTTTTGTATGCCCTTTTTTTTCGACAATTATATTATTGTTCAAGATTGGCCGTTTCGTGTGTGTGTGTGTATGTTGGTCAAACGTTTTCTTCTAGTAGCTGGTAGTCCAAATATTTGGTTTAGTGTGTCAAGAACTTTGAGTGTGGTACTCTGGCGGTACATTCACCATACATTATCCCGCCAAGCGGGGCCCCACGTTTCAGGTGACCATTGAATCGGACATAAAAGCTTTAGAAAAACACTGATTTATGTAGGGGGTTCCCCTTGTGTTTCACCCTCCCCACCATCGCATGGTTTGAGTTTCGCCTTTGACTCCATCCAACTGTATCAATGGCCTCCTTATGGAAGCTGGTGATGTCTAGCGACCACCTGACATGACTTATGGGCGGACCACCTGGTTCTCTCGCCCTGGTAGCGCCCCCACACACCCGCTCCCCCCGTCCACTCCCCTCCCTATGTAATGAAACATTTCACACTGGGCAGTTCAGTCTAATGGGTAATTCTCCACCGCCCCTACCCCCACCTCCTGATCCCCGCGAGGTGACTCCCCCTCCCCCATGCCGTAATGGCCGGTAAATTGAGAACACGTTCAACATTAGGGATTTCCTTGCCTCTAATTGATGGGGAACATTACGGGCGCCCCACACACACGGGCGCCCCACACACACGGGCGCCCCACACACACGGGCGCCCCACACACACGGGCGCCCCACACACACAGCTCCTCTGAACTCCTTATTGTATTAGTCTGAACACTTGGGGGCGGGGATACGGAAAGGTTTACTGACAGTTTTCTGTATTTCTCAACCAAATAATATTCTTGAATCAAAACATTATTTATTGTTTGACATAAAAATATTCCAGTTGTTGAGAATAGTACTCGCCTACTTCACATATATTAATGTGTTGTTGTGTTGGAATTTGGAATAGAAAATTATATTCAGGTTTTGAACCCTCCCCCAGTTGAAACCAATGGTTCATCTAATTAAAAAAAAAATGCGTTTTTGTTCAAGAACAGCTGTATCGAAAATAGTATTAGCACTCACACCTTAGAATCGCTAAATTTAGAAATAGTTCTGGACTAAACCTGCATATCAACATATCGATGGGTGTCCACTGGGACATTTGATTTGATACAAATGTTTAGTAAAAAATATTGAGTTGCCCTCCCCATCCCCTTTCCTATACACTAGAAATGGTCTGTGTATAGAAGAGTCCCACGAAAACTGATAAAGGATTATTGGGCGCAATTCAATCTTTTGTCATTTTATATCATTGAAGTTGAAGATTCTGTTAAACTCTTCTCTGTCAATGAAGTTGTTTTTTAACCATGTAATTCGTTGTCCATGTATCTTGTTTTCTTTCTTTTTTTTTCAGCCTTAACAAATAATAATAACAGTTTTACATTCGGTCTTCATGGAAGGTGGCGCCACACACACAAAGTGTCTTAGCCAAGACAGCAGTGCTCTTTTTGTATGAATCAGGGGTGGGTGACCATAAGGTCATTGTTTGTCAGTTTGTCGCATTCCTAATTATACATATTATGAAGTGCCACTTTAAAAGAATATAGCATTTTAAAAAAAAGTAATTAAAATGTAATTCTATTTAGGCCTAGCGATATTATGTATGCATGAAGTCTCAAGCAGTGGAGTAGTTATAATAAATATAATTATAGTGAATATATTGGGCGTCTGCAGAGGTTGAAATTGGTGTCTATCAAGAATACTAGTTTTTTTTATATACTTTAGTGGCCTGAAGTGCCTCATAGATTGCACATGGAAGAAAAATGCAAAATAATTCATTCATAATCTTATTTTAAAAATATTGGAAAAACATTACAATTTCAATGGGAGCCTCGTTTTACTGACGGCTGAGATGCATTTCCCCGCCCCTTCTATAAACTATGTAAACCCACATTAAAAATATATTTTTATACTAAACACTAACCATATATGTATTTTGTTCTTGTTGCCTTTACATAATGTTGAGACTATTTAGGCTCACTATGACTTTCTATGCCCGAATGAAAAGTGGCTCGAATGGACATTATTTGTTATTGACTTTCACAAGTGAAGCTATTATCATATTGATGTAAACGAACTGTGTACATGTATAAGCGAGATCCCTGTGTTGTAGAATGTGTACATCTGTCTAAATACAAAACTGTATTGTTTGTGCGTACTTTATTTTTATTTTTAACCATTCCTATATTTATTGAAGATAATATTAAGATTTACCAACCTTTCGCAACATCTGTATTCATTCTAAATTGTTTTTGAGCAATAATTTAACGTTTTCAATGTATTATGATTACATTTGGTTTAGAAATTAGAACAAATTTTTATTGCAATTAGTTTGAAGTAATTTTATTATTTTTATTTTGCAATAAGATATTGATTGTAAATAAAGCATTTTTTTTTCAAAATGTTCATCAAATGATAATAAAGTTGTTTTTTGATGTTGTTGTTTTGTTTTGAATTGACTGAACACAGCTATAGCTAACATGTAGTGCTTGATGTGTTAGATTGGAATGATATCAATTCTTCTTATAACAGCATGTCAAGATTTTAGCTGAAAATGAAACGAAAAAAAAAGTAATGCAAACTATATTCAAATTTATTATTAGTTTCACGGAACTTTGCTAATCTCTATCATTGTCAATACCGGTACCGAGTTTATTAGCTAGTATTTTGTGTGTGTGTAAGGTCAACTAAAACTCTGAATGCTAATACTAATAATGTCTTTCTGGCAAGTTGTTTTTTTCTACTTCAACAGCCAAAGAGATACATTCTGAGATAGATTCTGTGACCAATGGGGGAGGGGGGGGGCGGGGCATTCTTTGGGGTTCATGGCGTCCTGAAAAATATCAACACCGCATTCTTCCAGTGACATTTTGACTTCATGTCCAGCACAATGTGTGGTCTCCTACTAACTAGTTAATAAGTTAGCTAAGGTGTGTGTGTGTGCTTGAATGTATGTGTGTGTGTGCTTGAATGTATGTGTGTGTGTAGGGGCTTGTGTGTATGTGTAGGGTTGTCACTGTGTAGCATCTTCACAAACTATCTTGCCAAATTATCACCTTGTTATCTGAGATGAAACCCGATGCCTCTACATCTTACAGTCGGTTGAATTGCATTTCCCCCAATGGTCTTTTAAGTGTCTTTGTATTCCTAGATCTAGTTGTATTGACAAATATAGAAACCCAATACAATTTATTTTATTCTTTTGAGAAATTTTTGACCACAAGTGACCATTAAAACAATGATGTTTTATGACAAATAGACTTATGTAATGATATAGATTAGTGGATGTTTTAAACAGAACAAATTGAATGAGGTTTTTAAAAAATATGAACAATGGTCCAGATCTGTCTGGAACGTTTGACCACGATTAAAATATGTGCATTCTACTGGGCCAATAAAGTGTGCTATTAAAATGGGAAGTGCTTAAAAATATCTCAAATATAAACTCTTAAAACAAGCAGAGTCGATGCGTTAAAAGTTAAAAACTTTATGATTTCAACTTTGTGAAATCTTTCATGTCTTTTTTTTTCAAATAATAGAAGACGCTAATAAAGTTGCAGAAACTAAAATTAAAGCAATAGGGTTAGCAAAAATATATATAAATTTCAAGTTTGTAGATCTATGCGGTACAATTCTTTTACTTGAAATAATTTTTTATTTAAGCTAAAAAAAATTGCAATGCTTAACAATAAATATAGAGTTTATGTCCGACCATGTAGGCCAAAGGATGTTATCAGAAAACAAACAGAAAATTAAAGCTTATTCACTTACTTACATTTATTGATTAGTGGTGGTATATTGTATTGTTATTTATTGATAATTTAAAAAAAATTGATGGATAGGCCTTAGCATTACTGCATAAAATATATTTGATTATTTCTCAAAACATAGTATACAATGTAGCGAAAAGAATTTGAGATTCTATATAAAGACTCGAGTTCTACCTACTTATGTCTTAAAACAAAAATGTGGTGTTCCAGTTTGCATAGCTGTGTAGTCTAGTTCTAACCATAGACTATAATATACATGGACCGCTTGCTTTAGTTTTTTATGCTATTATCGTTGTTTGTTTTTTTTTGCAATTCCCGGTTTTAAATGAAGTAATTGTTAGACAAGTTCCGTTTTATTAAATCGTATTTTTTTCGACTTTAAATGAATACTTGTAGGCCTATTAATCCTATTATCATTGACTATAATAAGATGGACCGCCTGCTCTATTTTAGAGTTAGAGCTTATGTTCTTTTTCCGTGCGCACACAACACTAATCTATAAATGTTTCCGCTCTGTACAACTTTCGATTTTAATTTTTCATTGAGAAAATCATAGCGATTAAATAAAACGGAACGTGTATAACAATAACTTTAATTCCTGTATAGCAATTACTTTATTTAGAATCGGGAATTCCGAACATCAGTGTTTCAAGTCATCATATAGCAGAAATACTAAAGCAAGCGGTCCATGTATATTATAGTCTATGTTGTATATCAATAACTTTATTTCCTGTATAGCAATTACTTTATTCAGAGTCGGGAATTCCGAACATCAGTGTTTCAAGTCATCATATAGCAGAAATACTAAAGCAAGCGGTCCATGTATATTATACTCTATGTTCTAACTGCACTACATACACTGACCTAAAATAATTCATGTTTTGGAACACTTCCGGTTTGTTCTGACCAATGTTCCTTGTTTCACCCCCCATCGGAAGTTGTAATGAACGCTGCACATATTTTGAGATATAATCGATCTTTGTATTCTACACAAGGGGTCGGCAACTTTTTGATCATAGTGTGCCAAAGTAGGATTTCTAATACATTCTGCGTGCCAACAGCCTAAACGTAGCCCTGTTATTTTCTTGTAGAACAGACTTGAATTTGCCTTTTGGTTTTTTTTCCGCGTGCCTTGAAATTCGTTCTGAAATCTGAATGCGAAGTCTAGCATTGGCTGCCAACCCCTGTTCTGTATTATTGGGTCATTTAGATGCTTGTCCATCGCTTGCGATTGGGTCATTTTATAACACTCGGAAACGCTCCTATATTATATATTGAAAAAAATACAAAGCACAGACCTTTAGCATGTATAAAGTTTATTCAAATATATTTGTTTCTAAGTAAATCAAAAATACAGAACACGAGTTACATAGTTTTCTAAACTTACGAAACAAAAATAATAATAAAAATATTTAAAGATCAGGACACATTAAAAAATTAAAATACAAAAACAACATGAAACAGACCAAAATTTCAACCAATGAAATCAACACAACCAAGATGGTTACATTGCACAGTCAGACAAAATTGAAATTCACTTCGTTTAAAAGAAACCCGTAAAAATCTTTCGCGTATTTGTAAAACTTGGGACAGGGTTGAATATATAGCAATAGTGTGATAAATTCAAGAAGATATCGTCTGCTTCACAACATGTACAACGATACTACGACTGCCTGCGGGAGGGAAAGTTCTTTTTTCTTTAAAATTACAGTCTATTTACGTGGTCACGTGACTGCGGTGTGCTAGTAATGAAACTGTAGGGCAGTGGGGTCATGCCCCCTATGAAATAATTTATATGATCAACTAAAAAAACGAACAATTTATTATAAGTTGTTTTAAAAACATAAGGAGGAGGTAGAACGAAAAAAAAAAAAAAACTGATTTTTCATTGTTTCCCTCCTTATCAAATGGGCTTTTTGAAAAAGACTTCATTAAATTTGGCTTACAAAGGCAGTGTAGCTGGCCACCAGTGTATTAGAGAAACCATGACAACGATTAGAACTAGTTACATTCTGCAGGTCTTATTGTTGGAGATTTCCTACGCTAGCAACGGTAAACGGACTATATATAAATATATATAGGCGTTTTCCACTTGTTCCATTGTACAGGGACCCCCATACAAAAGGGGCCCCTACACATCCCAAAACACAGGTCAACACAGCTTTGTCGGAAGGCATTTGCGAGGCCACGAGGCCCCCCCCCCCCATTAATTTGGCCCTTGATTACAGGGACCCTTACAATCCTAAATACGACCCAGTTATATATATATATATAATATAACTAGTATGGCTATCGGTAATTTAAACTTCAACGTTATCTCCAGTGACCTGAGTCTAAGTGTGGACTAGAGCCAATTTCCTTTCTTTTAGATATATTCATAAAGACTCTCTAATTACATTTATAAAATGATAAATGAAAATGTATATTTGAATCTAAGTTCACTCGAGCAAAAGTTTTTTTCTTTGTACAATTGACCCAAGTCTCCTGACTTTATTTCCTCGTGCTAAGCTCCAACAAAACAATACGCAGTTTAATGTGGAATTTACGGTAGCTTACTCATCACAATCACATAGCCGAGAATTTCTCTCTCAAGATTTTTGATAAAGTTAACGCGTGGGCGAATCTTAAAGGACGTATTAAAACAAAAATTGGGAAAGTAAAGGTAAAACCCGATTGTGTAATGGTAAAACCCGATTGTCTAAATTTAGAATAGTAAATATAAAAGAAAAAAATAGGAAGACAGCATAAGCACAACAATACCATTTAGTTTATGGGATACTTATCTATTAAATAAAAAGATAGTTTGATACTTAAATAGATCTATTTGGGGTCAAAATTATAAAAGTTAACACAATATAGAACAATAAGAGTAAAATAAAATTTTAAAAATACATTATGGATTTCTCAGTATGATTACATCTGACATTTATAGACATGACATACATGTATATATAAATAGGAGAATAAAACACCAATCATACGTCATTATGCTTCTAATGTAATAATGACATTATGCTAAATCATTTCAATACACTCAATATACATTTACAATTCATAATTTTATCGTGTGTTTGGTTGGGTGTCATTTAGATACACACAATATACATTGACAATTAATAATTTTACTGTGTTTGGTTGGGTGTCATTTAAATACACACAATATACATTGACAATTAATAATTTTACTGTTTGGTTGGGTGTCATTTATATACACTCAACAATTCATGATTTTACTGTGTGTTTGGTAGGGTGTTATTTAAATACGCTCAATATAAAAATAAATAATAAAAATAATATTATTATATGTAGGCCCTACTGTCTGTTTGGGTTAGTGTTTGTTTGTGGGCAACCTACACAGTATATGTATGAGTTATAAAATTGTATTATTGTGTGCTGGTATAGATTATATTTTAAACAGTGAACAGTATTTTTTTAATTATATTCTTAAATAAATACGTCATACAATAGTCACGATAAAACGTTTGACCTAAACTAAAGTTTTATTTATAGATATAAATACAAACAAATAAAAAACGAGTGAGATACACATGTGTGTGTTTTTAAATACAATATAACATAAGAATATATTTGTTGTTGGTTTTTAATAATATTGTTTTAATATTTACAGCTTTTTGTGTCGTAACGAAAACCCTAATAAACATGACATTACTAAAGGTCTGTATTACAAATATTATCAAAGTGTGTAGTACTAGACGACTAATTACACTGACACAAGTGTAATACTAATGTCCGTACAGAATATTTAATTAAAATAACAACACAAAAAAAAACTAACATTAATAGTTTAGGAGATCCAAGACTTGTGCGAGAAATATTGACGCACAGTTTATTACGCCATAATTGCGCGCCTCTTCCTATATGACACCCGTATGACATCACTGATGTCATATCTAGGATACTATCTATCTACCTATCTATTTTTCTATCTATACATCTATCGAACTATTCGTGTATCTTTATATATCGTATAGAAGTCATCTCATTTCACACAGTTTTGGTCGACTGATTCCCCCTGACCGATAAATTTCAAAATCCGTTCATTGAAACCTGGTTTAAAGCTAGTCTATATATAACAGCAAATTGTGACATAAAATTGTCATAGTTAGTTGGTAATACCAATATATTGAGTGGTAATAAACCAAATAGACATGTACACAGTTGTACACACCGTAAATATGGTGAAGAGTAAGGTGTGACTAAAACATCAATTTATTTTAGCAGAATAAATTGTAACCAAGTCACAGGGTGTCACGTGTAGGCCTATCTATATAAGGATTTAACTTGATATCTTAATGCCTAGGTCAATATCTAATATATTAGCCAAGGTCAAATAGTCTAACCAACATATCGTGCAGAAGACTACCAAATCTAAATCAAGGGCATGTTTTACAAAATGTAATAAAATTAAAAAATACATTAGGCCTACTGAAGACCCAATCATATATTACAACAACAAAAAAAAAACAATAAAAAAACAAGATTGTTAAAATCGTTTTAGAATTAAGATAGAGACTAGTGCTATGACAAGTTGACACTAATCTAGTGAATATGTTTCACTAACCATTTAATAAAAGAGAACTGGCTCGCTGACCATCTAATCAGTGGCGTAGCTAGGGGAGGTGAAGTCCAAATTCGAAAGTCCCCCCGGGCCCCTACTTGACGGGGGCCCCCAAAGGAGTGTCCGAAAATTTTGTTTGCAGGGGCCTTCAAAGGAGTGTCCGAAAATTTTTTTGCAGGGACCCTTAAAGAGGCCAAGCTTCCCGGGCCCCCAAATCCCTAGCTACGCCACTGCTTCAATAAAGGAGAAATGACTCACTAACCATGTAATAAAGGAGAAATGACTCACTAACCATTTACTTTGGCAAAACAGATTTCACCTAAGTCATCTAAAACAAAAAGAAATATAGGCCTACATTCAAATTGTTTCGGCCTAAGTAAAACAGCCAATGTAAATGTTGATGTGTAGGCCTACCTTCTTCATTGACACTACAGTCTAAGCTAGTCACATCATGTGTCTTATGGATCTCACCAACTAGTGAAGGAGTTTCATTGACAAAAATTTGTTAGTGTTTTATTAACGCTGTTGTTGAATTGTGACACAATTGTAAGCAGAAATACTAGATCTAGATCTATGTTTATTTTTTGTCAGACGAAGAGATCAACGTAATATTGGTATTTTTCTAAAGTTTCTTCCAACTTCGAATTACATTTTCATTAAATAATAGTTATTGTTATGTAGAGGTATCCGAATTCCAACGGAGATTCCTTTCGTGTTAAATCGGGTGAACCAGTTCAATCGTGCCACATCGGGATTTTCCGGTGAAATGAAAAAAAAAAGTAACACCAGGTTCCAATGCCCTATATTACACCCTCGTTCTGGCGTCCGGAAAAATGGACAAATAGTAGTATTTGGCCAGACTTTGATCATTATTCAGTATCACTGCGACTGCATCACATGCATGAAGTAGAGGTAGAAAGTCAGCTATTCACCGTAACAGAATTCCACATACGTGGTGTCGTGGCCAGATGTAATTTGCCGCCCAGATGATGATGTAGGAAACACAATTTTATTTGGAAAAAAAAACATGTAGAAATGTCCTCGGCACTTCATTGATTTCAAATAAGTTGTTTTTTTTTAATTATTATTATTGGTTTTAATGAAAAAAAACCGCACAAGAACTTCTTTGAATATCCTTAATGTATACAACACATCATTGATGATTAACATCATTACACATCATAGGTATTTTACACAAAGATAAATCCATCTGTGAAATAACATGTTTGAGTTATTTATCTAAACAATCCGCTACGATCCTTAGAAGATATTTTTTTTTAAACTTGATGCTCATTTATTTAAAGGGTTGAGGGGCTACTTTATGGCAGCCATTTGAGGCAATTGTACTCCCAGAGAGGGGCGTATGGGGGAGACGCATCACGCCGTGGCCCTAACACTCCCCATTCATCTCCCTCTCCAAAAATTGCCGAAGACGCCGCTGCCACATGTCCCTGGAGCGGACCACGGTGTCAGACCTGTCCACGACGTAACCCTGGCGGCCCTTCTCGTCGGGGCGATTTTTGCCCATGAACAGGTACTTCCGCCCGACTCGGACCTTGGGGCACTTGCAGTCGAGGTCGGCTCTGGGCACCCAGACGTAGGACTCGGCTTTTCTTGCGCTCCTCTCAGGGGCGCCCTTGCGGTAGGTGACCTCAATGGACACGGTGAACTTCACCCAGTCTTCGTCGACCTCACGTGACAGAATTTGTGCCAGAAAAGCTGAAACAAAGAAAATTTGAGAGTCAAATTTAAAGATTAAGTGAAGAGGTTTTTCTCAAAGGAACGAGATTTGGAATAGACTCATACGGAAGTGACGTTTGAGAAGGGAAATAAATAAACAAAAATCGACGCTATAAATCTATATTTAACCATTTTTTTTAAAATAAGAACCGGGAAAAGATTCAAAACATGTGGCAAAAGATTCAAAACGCGTGACAATATTCATTTTGCCTAGTCGGAATCCTTTCTCTTACGTCACTTTCCTATGTTGCCGGAAATAAAAACATCTCAAATGGCTACGAGATTTGGATTTTTCCTCCGAAAAACTCACACATTTTAGTGCAAGTAGTGAACTAATTACTTGAAATGTATCTTTAATATCTTGTATAAATGATTTTTATTAACATTCAGATGCTGAATACACTATTTAATATTAAAATGAAATGTTAACTCAATTTCGATAAAAAGCTCTTCACTTGGTCTTTAACTTTCAAGTTTGGCTACATAAAAAAAATAGAATTTGGCATGTCTGCCTAGGGTTGCCATGAACATGTGTGTTGGGATTCTGTTGGGTACCACAAAGAGGATACAGAGAAACAAAAAAGGAAAACGTTTTAAGCATTAGGCCTACATTTTAGTCAAACAGTTCTTTTTTTTCAAATTAACATAATATACTATAAACTCAGTGTAGACTGACAAGCAAAGCATATTTGGGCAGGTTTGAAAAAAAACTTTAAAGCGAATGCAGGAGTGTTTAAAAAGGCCAGTGTATTATTTTCTTACTCAAATAACCACTTCTTTATTTTTTGATTCTGTTTGTTTATATTTTTTTTTAAACCCTAGGCCTACAAAACATACAATATTTTAAAAGCCGGACATTTTACAGGTTTCTAGCTTTAGGCCTACTTGCCGGGCGGATGTCATTATTCTAAGCTGGAGGACATGTCCTCCTTATGCCGGACGTTTGATAACCCTATGTCTGCCATTCTGTTTGCTTACGTATGAGCTAGAAGTTGTAAGAGTTGGGGCGGAGTGTTGAAGTATTGAGGTGAGTGTTGATAACGTACATGTGAATGCGTTCATTGTGTTTTTGTTGACCTTCCTGTAATTGTGTGTGTAATCATGTAATCCCTATGTTCAGCAGTGGCGTATTTAGGCATGTTCCATGTGTTCCTATTAACTTCCTATGGAACAGGGGCCCCCACATAAAAAGGGCCCCCACACATTTCCCAAAATAAATTTTTAGTCTTTTCTTTGGGCAATTAGAATAGTGCTGTAACATTTATTTATGTCCTAAAGAGGTCACGTGGCTGCAGAAATGGTCCCTGCACTGCAAGAGCACATGATTGATATTAATGATTGTCGTGGGCAGTCATATGATAACACTTCTTAAATGAAATTCAATTAAGTGAAATGCTAATTTTCTCGCTAAATTGGCAGTCGGAGTAAGAAAGAGTGGGATATTAGTTATCATTCAGCATCAGCAATACTATACCGGTACACAGGCTGCAGAATTTTCGGAAGACAGGGCGAGGTCGAGAGGGCGTTGGGCCCCCACATAAATTTGGGAACACTAACCACAAACCTAAAGTTGTCAGAGTGGGGGCGGAGTATTGAAGGTGAGTGTTGATAATGTACATGTGAATGCCCCTTTGTTTTCGTTGACCTTCCTGTATTTGTGTGTGTGATCATGTAGTCCCAATGCAGAGTCAACCATTGCTGGTGACGTGGATGAATGCTTATCGTCTGCTCCGTGAAACCCGATGTGCGTGTGAAAACAACGGTATGAGACAACTAAAAACATATCAAGGTGACTAATTATATGAGGTCACAACCGATAACCTATTAGATAATGCGTTCATTTTGTTAGGGTTAGAGGAGGGGAAGATTTAGGTGCTACGATAATGGAGTTCTAGAAAATGTCTGTAACCATGTTTTTATTCAGACATTCTAATTTGCCACCCACACCAACTCATACATTTTTTTTTGGTTTCATTTAATTTATATCCCAGGTTCGCATTCTCTAATGCCTCCCATGCCCCACCCCCCGCCCCATCCTATTACAGTGACGCGTCTGCTGAACACCTTTTGTCAATTTCTAGTTGAGTGACATTGATTAATCGTCGCGGAGTGATTAGTTTGACATTATACATACATGAACTGTATATTTATGGACACGAATGCATATCCCAAAGGTCCCAGATAACGAGAAAGACGGTTCTCTGGCAAAGAGTTCGTCACTGGCACTCAATCTAAGGTAACCGTCTTTATATAGGCCTATGTTTATATATAAAGATTGCCAGCAGATACATCAAACATTTGTCAGTGGAAAGCGGAAGGTCAATCTATCGATGAAGTGCTTGGAACAATGTGGGCAAGGGCCGAGATCTTGTAGAGCAGCATCGACGTCCAAATCGAGCTGTCTCATATGATAGAAGGTCTGCAGGAGGGAGCGGGCAACAATTGCTCAATTTCGAACTGTGCACTGTCCGATGAAGGATCCAGTTTTGTTGACTGAGACCACACCACAAAACGTCTTACCGAAACGTCGGTCGAGCACTTATCAGGAGATTGCTCAAGCTTGCAGAAGATGAAAAAAAGAATGGACGAGACTATAGCGCATTTGTTCTGGTCCTACGTGGTAGTACCTCCCTGATTGGGAGATATGGCAGTTTACTCTTCGAGCCTTGTGAGAACAATTTCGGTTAGCATTCTCTTAAAAAAAAGAAACACAATGTGTTTTAGACCTGCAGTTGAGTTCACGCCCAAGGCCAGTGGCGTAGCTAGGGGAGGGGGAAGGGAGTCCAAATTCGAAAGTCCCCCCCCCCCGGGCCACTAATTCAGGTGGGCCTCCAAAGGAATGTCCTAAAAATTTTTTTACAGGGGCCCCTAAAGAGACCAAGCCTCCCGGGCCCCCAAATCCTTAGCTACGCCACTGCCTCAGGCAGGATATTGTTGTCGACTATTTTACTTCAAACCATGGTCCATGGCAATAGATCGACTAAGAGTCAAAAGTGGATATCTAAAACGGTTGAGTGCTTTGGGAAGTAAGTGATAATTCGCGTCAGTGTTATGCGTCCGTCGCGTTCGACGATGACCTCTCTGTACCAGTGCCCTCACATAAGGGGGGGGGGGGTCAGAGGGGGCATATGCCCGGGGGCGACACTTCCAGGGGGGCGGCAAATGTAGTCTAAATATAGCAAATATAGCACTAAACAAACAGTAGGCTATGCAAGGGGGCGGCGCTGAAACTTTGGCCCTGGGGCGCTACAAAAGCTTGTAGGCCTAAAGGTTCTGCTCTGTACATCTGTAGGCTATGACTGTGTCTGCGTTCATGTGTAGGATTGTGCGTAAGGTGGTTATAAGCGCAACTGTGTGTGGGATTTAATTGAACATGCGCGTGTAACTTTTGTCAAAATTATGATATTTTTAACTGGTGATTACAATAGTGAGTAGTTTTTCCCGCCTAACATTTATCTCACAGGATGTAGTACGACGAAAGGGGCACGTAGATCATATACTGAATTGATTGCCTAAGGCATAGGTTCTCAACCTTTTTCGGCTCACCGCCCCCTTTTACATTTTTTTTCAGCACACCGCCCCCCCCCCCCAACTTTCTTTTAGCGCCGACTCCCCCCCCCCCCCTTCGGCCCATCTGACTATAGCTTCCGCAAATTTTTTTTTGGCGGACTAGAGTTTTTGTGTGATTAATTATCTTTAAAGAGAACTGAAAAGGAAACATATCGTAAGAATTAATAGATATAAAAAATTGCCTGAACAAAAGGTTTCAACAAATCAATATTAATGCGAATCGTTTGCCTGGTGTGTTGCTAGCAATTTGTCTATTTTTGTTTCAATTTTGGTTGCAAAAGCCTTAGGTCTAATAATCAGTAATATTTGTTATATTACAAAAGAGAACTTGTTCGGCATCACTATTGAATCAAATGTGAAAACATTTTTTTTTAAAGGGAGATAATAAGCCCGTTTTTTAAGCTAATATTTTTTCTTCTTTTTCTTTTATAAAAAATAAATGGCTTACAATTTCAAACTTTGAAATGATCAAACTGTAAAAAATATGTGCAAATTATATAAATTATATATTTCTTATTAATATAATAAGCACTTGCACTAGCGTTTACATCACATTTCATCCTCCAAAAACGAATCGATTCAAATAGCTGAGGTGTTAAAATATATCTGATACGTTTGTACCGCCCACTTGCCCTTCACCCCCCCCCCCAAATCGCCCCCGGGAATGTCAGCGCCCCCCTAAAGCCTCCCACCGTCCCCCGGGGGGCGATATCGCCCCCGTTGAGAACCTATGGCCTAAGGTGTGGGGTGAGGAAGGGAGGACCCCTCTACCACGACGATTGCGGCGGATGGTAGTAAGACTAAACAATAACCGCTGCAATACAAGACTGAATAGTAAACAGCTGATAATATAATACCAATCAATGGCAGTTGATAACACAAGACAAACCATAACAGTTGATAATAGAAGACTAGACAATAACAGATGATAATTCAAGACTCAACAGTAAACAGCTGCTAAAAACGATAAACTCAACTGGTTTGGCAAAAATAAAAACATTTTTTTAAAGTTCAAAAGTGAAAAGTCTAGCGGCATAAACAGTTGTACTAAATAGATTATTCACACCTTCATAATAAACAAGCTGGCCTTATTCCCAGTTTTCTTCTGATCTTAATTACCCCCCTCCCTCCCTCCCCATTCTCTCTCTATATTTTTATTTCTCTATGATCTAATGCACGTGATCAACACGTGCGATGGAGTAATGGAGACATTTTCGCTTCAGGCGCTCTTTAACACGTGGCCAGATTTTTACAGCTTGTTAACCTTAAAAGTTTTAATTGAAATAGTTTGTTGGATTTGTTTTTTTTAATCAAACCTAGTAGAACTAACTTTATGAGATTCGATGTATTTTCCCGCTCAAAAAGTAATTTCAAGTGAATAACAAACGCTTCGATTGTATTGTGTTATTTTCAACTTGTCTTTTGAACGTTTTTTTTTTTTTGCCGCTTTTTATTTTTCGCTTTCCAAAAGCCATGATTCAGATATTACAAACGATAATAGCAAATACTTCCTAGCAGACATTAATGAAGTAGACCATAAAGGGCCTAATATATAACCACGTGAATAGACCTAAAACTATAATTGAACTTCTGTAATCTCCCCCTATCATCTACCTAATCTTCAGTGGTTACGAATAGAACTATTATCGTTTAATACCGAACGTGTTGAGTCTCGCTAAATGGTTTAACTGAAATTTTGAAGCCTAACGGTTAAATTTATTATATAGCCTATAGTTTAAGCTCCCCTTTATTATTTCGTATACACGTAGAAAAGTAGTTTTGTGGTTTAGGTAACAGTCCGAAATATTTGTAGTTAGCGGTGTTTATTCAACTGACAGTGTATAGGCCTACGTGTAGGCTATGTCAGAAGTCAGAACCTAAATACTTGAAGTAAATCAATAATATATGATCAAAAGCTAAATACTTGAAGTAAGACAATAGTACAGCATCTAAAATATAAATACATGTATTTGAAGATAGTTCAGATGTATAGTTCAGACATAAAGGTATAGGTCTAGTTTAAAAAAAAAAGTAATTTTGTATTCGTAAGTCAACGAACACTTTGTTTTGTTCATATACATCGACAACCACCAAAAGTCATGACGTTAGCTTACAGCAGACTATCACGCATTGGTATTTCTCAACTAATCAACAGCACATAACTTGTAGCTCAGGTGAGCAAGGCAATACTCAATTAAGTGCACATGACATAGAAAGCATAGATCCAACAGTAATGGTATGGATATATAATATTTTTATACATATATTTCTATATATTCTATATGCAGTCAATTAGCATTGATGTATCGGCGCGTTAATCTCGGAGGTAACTCTCACATCACGGAGGCAAATCAAAGTTGCATAGTATCAACCTTGGGTATAAGGGTTGGTCCATAAAGGACGTCTGCAAACTGTGTATCGGGCTGGGGATATTGGGGATAATGAGAATAGTTGCTTGCAGATACAAGTTTACCTAAAAGATGTGTAATTTGTATGGTTCTGTTGTACAATAAACCTGACTTGACATGGAATATATTTAGAACATAACACTTAATGCGGACGATAGCTGGAAAGCGGTCAGACCGAAAAAAAAATAATTGGGTGAGATGCAGGTTTAAGGTTCTTTAATGCGGGCGTCTTTTTAAGTACGATCCTTGGTCAAACTGTAATACGATACGTAGCCTAGATCCATTTCCAATGGATATTATCTTTTTTTTCTAACTTGTTGGCAGAATGCGAATTTCTTGAGAATTAGTTTAAAGTAACTGAATCAAAGAAACTGGATTCTCTAATAGAGAACTGACTCATCCGGCTGTTTCTCTCCTGTGTTGTAGCGCAACTGTTAATGACTAGCGATAGTTTGTAAAAAAAAAAAAAGAATCGACTACACGAATCTACGGTGCTGCAATAATCAGAGCTGACAAAACCCAATTCAACAGATGCCTGGCAGCCCACCACGTCAGCGAGTAATTTAGAGGACGTGAATATTCATGGGAGGGCTAACTACGGTCGAGCGTAATGACCAGAGACTGGTCAATGATTGACCACTGGGCCAATGCTACCGGCCTGTTTGTTGTTGAAAAAAAAGGATGTGTGAGAACTTTCCGGAAACTAAATACCAATTGATTGCTGGTATACCGATACGTTCATCAAATGTAACCAATCGAATTTTCTCTTTTAAGAGTTCTATGTTTCTCGAATCGCCTTTGTTGGCAGTTTTGGGAGTTTTTGTTAAAAATGGGATAAGCGTATTTGAAGATGTCCTGGTCTTAATTAAGTAAGTGTACTAAACATCATCAAGGCAACTGGATTGTGGGGCTCAGGGCCCTCGAGAGAAAAAAAAGATGCCGGTACGAGATCTTTTCTGGGCCCCCTCCCCCCCCCCCCCGCACTTTTTTTAACACTATAGTCATTTCTATATGATTTATTTTTATTACATAGGCCTACGTTTGAAGAATCAGGAATCTTTTTACAAGGTCTGTGGACCATTTTGTGAAACTGTCATAAGTGTTACCATTTACCATCTGAGTGTAATCATTTCAATCCAAGCCTTACAGGTCTGTTACGAAAATACTTTAATCAAGTACATAGTTCTTGGTTTAAATTATTGTAATTGTTCCTGCGCTTCAGAAGGTCTATTGATAGTGCAAATAATATTACAAAGATGTGTAAAATGGGAAAAGTGACTCTCACTGTTGATTGATAATTTATGTCCTCTAGTGACTAGTGTTTCTAGGTTAGGCTAAGTGATTTAACTGGTGTTATTCTTGTCAGTTATAAATATTCACCAGTAATGTATGTTGTGTAGTCAAATGTAAGGTTAGATCTGCTGTGGCATACAGTTGACACATAATTTGTTTTTTTACAAACTCTTCACAAAATACATTTTGTTAAAAGTTAAATGACCAAAAAAAAATGTGTTTTAAATTTTCAATACATTTGACTAAAATGATAATACTTTCAATCTCCCCTCTTGGCTACCGCACTGGAAATCGTTAAAGTGTAAAAGGATCGACTAACTAGTTTAACTGCCATACTAGTACCGATATGCAGCGACATAGAGAATTTAGGCCTAGGCCAAGGGTCGGCAACATTTTGCTAATAGTGTGCCCAACTAGGATTTTTAAATCATTCAGCGTGCCAACAGCCCGAAAGTCAACCTGCTCTATTATATTTAAAAAAAAAAAAATAAAAAAAAATATTTATTTAGCGCCGTAGCAAGATAGAGGCCCAAAACGAGGTGCATAGAGAAAATCTTTATAGCGTTTAATATTTAACTTTAAAAAAAAAACAAGTTCCTGGTTATCATCCTTTTTAATTTATTTGCATTTACACCAATACAGAGTTTTATTACTAAACTTTCACATTTTGATAGTTAATTATCGCCTAAAATTATCATTTAGTTATCGTGATTCGAGATATGGATCTAGCACCTGCTATACATTGATAATTATATTTCGATCTCAGTTTTACTGAGATATTCTCTTATATTATTATTACGAATTGTATATTATGGCCAGACTATTGTTAAGCGGTGTAGAGACATTGTAATCATACAAACTTGGTAGTTAATGTAATGTTCAAAAATGTACACATTTTATTATAAATTCTTTAGTCATATAATATTTATATACTTTTAACTAACTTACACAATTTGATAAATTTTAAAATTATAACTGTAAGATCCATTAATGTTTTTATTAAAGAAAAATATGAAACGTATTGGACATATTAGAGCAAAAAACAAATACAAAACGGGTTAATTATCTCCCTTCTTTTAAAATAAAAACTAATATTACTTTTTAATTATTATTTCTTTTTAAAAATCTAGCATTTTTGTGTTTAAAATTCAACTTGCTGCATTTTAAATAGTCACTATCCCTCCACTTAAAAAAAAAAGATCCACATCTAAGATGGTTGTACATGAATAAATCCAGTCAGACTTTATGTGGTGTGAAAACAAGAGTCCATAAATTTGAAAGTCTTGTCTTTGTTTATAAAACTCCTCTCTATCTATTTTAATATATGGCATAAATTAGGGCATTACAAGTAGTTAAGTGTTTTGAAATTGAATGAACGTGTAAGATTTGTCCAGTTTCAATGCAAATCAATTCCAGTGGTCGAACAGTCGAGTGCTGTTTGGCCACGTCCTTGTAAAAGCAAGTTCAACTCACTGAAATGTGTCGCTTGCCATTCAGAAACATCGGCTTCAACAGTTAGTGCCTCCTCATTCAATTATTGAAAGAAATTAACAAGAAGCACCTTTTGGAGGTCTCTCGCGTGCTATCTAAAATCACTCTGCGTGCCATGTGTGGCACGCGTGCTTTAGGTTGTCGACCCCTGGCCTAGGCTACTAAGCTAACAAAGAGAACTGTAAGCCTATAGGGCTCATAGGTCTATATTTGTAAGTGTCTCTGGAGAAAACAAAATAAAAAAGAGATCCTAAATGCTATCGAAAATAAATAGGCCCTATATTACAACTAGATGCTTCTTTGCAAATTTAACAAAATGTTCAAGTACACATTCAAAGAATACCAAAATTAAGGCCCCCAACGCCACGTGAGATTGTAGGAGGTTTTGTGGCATCTCCTCTTTGCTTTATTGGAACAATTAGAAAATACTTGCGTAATTGCCAATTTAATTTTAAATTATATAAAAATAATATTCATGGGCCCCCTAAACTCTTATGGGCCCCGGTACGGCGTACCGGCTGTACCCCCCTCTCGTGGGGCCTGGTGGGGCTAACCCAACGCTGTGCCACCTTTATTTTATCTGTGTGATGTCAAATGTATGGTGTGCTAGCATAGAATTTCAAACCGAGGCTTTCGGAACGTAATACCGTCATCCTGCCAACAACAAGCTTGTGGCCACGTGAAACGTAAACCGGTGACCTAAAAGTTGAATAAATTGTTAAGAAATTTGAATAAATTGTTCAGACATTTTACTCGCTGACCCCCTTTAAAAGTGTGGGCCGAGATAATGTAGCAGCGCCCCAAGAGACTCGATCTTAGAAAAGTAAAGTATCCTTTCGGACCAAATTGATCTATCGGACCAGTGACGCAGCGTTCACCAGTTTCTGTAACCATGGCATACTAGGGGATTGTGTGGTCAGCATTTACTAGCCTTCACCGGGATTCGCGTTTTCAAAAGTGTATGATTTTTGTCAGCCTCCTTTATCCCCCTTTCTCATTTAGGTTACAAATACGATCAAACGCTTAAACAAAATGAACAAAATAGTTTTAAGTTCATCTACTTAATCAGAGCAGTACCAAGCTATATCTATAGCTATATCATTCTATATCCTATATCCTTGTATCCTAGCATTGATCTGCCCCCTACCCAATTAGTTACAATACACCCAGCCGAACATATAAAGCTGACAACTTTGAGAATTAAATAGCGATGATGTAAAAAAAAAAATGTTTAAAATACAGCAGATGTCAACCAGACGACAAAATATAGATAAATGGGTCATTAAACCTACACTTTAAAGTAATTTAAAACTACGATTTTTCATAAAATTGTGAAAACATTATCGAATAATCCAACAAAATAATATTAAAAGCTGCATTTCTCATTATAAATATATGGACTAGTTGGGAATTAAAATTGCTTTAATAATTAATTAGAATTTCCCCATCTTGAAATGTGCTCTCCCATTCGTAATCGTACCCTTTGGCTCGGCAACGCCCTTTGTTACTGTAAAACTTCATCACACACAAAATGAAAATTGTTTGAATATTTAAATTTTAGATAGTGCGGAAACTGACACAACCATTTTGTGTTACTTTTAAAATGTTGTAGCCTTCCTAGACACGTGACTTACCGAAATCTCGTCTGCAGAATTTACGTAGTGTGAATTTTCTTACTCGCTTCTGACATTTTCCACAATCCACTGTTTTGTCCACCTCTGAAACGAGATTATGATAGGCCAATTAATTCGGTTATTTAAGATTAATTAAAAGGGAATTAATATGATGCACATTTATGACACGTGACATTAACATTCCTATGACGCCATCAATTATTTTTACAAGTTTCCGGTTTTTTTAAACTTAGGGCAAAGTTTTCGTCCAGAGGAGGTCGTAAGGTAAGTCTATTAGAGGTAGGCCTAATGGTTGGTAGATTTGTCCTTTTAAAGGTTGTATTAATTCAATCTGTCAGAACGCAGCTGGTACGAAGAGATGCTAATTTTAATGCAACTGTAAGTTAGAACTGTGGCGGACACTCACTTTTGGTAAGATATTGGAACTAAACCCACTCAAAATCTATTGTGAACAATTTGTATCCGGTAGTAGGAATGGGTTTAAATATGGCTAATCAACGAATCTTTAATTTTAAATAGAATTTGGATTTTCTTAGACGTAATAGTTGCCTTTAAAAAAATTCGCCGGATCACAGAAATTGTGCTGCTGTTATTTGAGTCAATAGTAGTTTATTAACGATAGGTCTAGATTGTGCAGTTGTTATTTGAGTCAATAGTAGTTTATTAACGACAGGTCTAGCTACCAAACAGTTGAACAATTAGCGAAGCTGCCTATTCAATAATCGTCACAAAATAATTTACATTAAAAGCTACAGTTTGTGATGTTTATTTATATGATAAACTTGTGTTGAGCTTCTTAGCCCGTTGTTTGTAAGTTTTTCAATATCTTTAGTCCGATAACTTTCAAAGCCAGCAATTGTTTTTTTTTAATTTATTGAATAATTGTCTTTGCCTTATAACTTTATATCATCACGCAAACATCAAAAGATCAAAAATTCTAAATTGCCCGCTTTTGTAGGAAAGAAAAGCGTTAACGCCTTTGGAAGGTTTATCCGCCGTAAACAAGTGCTTGATGAAATCGGTTGTGCCTGGGGGTCACACAAAAGACCAGGTCGCGGTTGGCCGACCCCCCAAAAAAGTGTGATCTTTTTTTTTTTTTAAACCACCAGAGTGCTACGGCATCGCGTGCGGCGCCTCTATTATTGCAGCTCGTTTAGAAGCCGTTAAAGAGAAGAAAAAAAAACTATACGTATATTTTGTAGTTTTTGATCTAAGGTTGAATTACTGAACAAAAAGTTCAATTATCTTCAGTTTATACCCGTGGGAAGGCAGACACGATACGACAATAAATTAGTTGTTGGTTTAGTTTTTAAACTTTTTAAACTTTTATCACAGTCAACTTCAGCAAGGGGGAGGGGGAGCTTTGTTTTTAAAGCTATAGCCTTAGATTCATTATATTAGGACCCTCGCCCCCCCCCCCCCCCCGCCCCTGCACTCACAGACAAAACAGAGTTACCTATTTTGAATTCTAATATGCAACTTACGAAATCCAATAAGCATTAAAGCCCCGTCTCCCCTCCCCCTTTTTTTTTGTTGTTTAATTTCATAATTGATTAACTTCCAAATAAAATAGTTTACTACAACTGTCCCTGTCCCTAATTACACGGGGAAAAAAATCATTTGTGCCCCCATACACACTTTACCGCAATCCGCCCCTGCATGTGATAGAAAATGACAACAACAACAAACAAACAACAACAGCAGATTGTTTAGTATCTACTCACCCTCCGATCTCCCGACAGGTCGCCTGCTATATGTAGGATGTTTATGATCTCCTGGTGAAAGAAGAGAAATAGAATTTAAATATATGAGGCAACACAATTAGTGGTGAGACGGGGTTTTTAAGTAGTTCTCACGTTTTGTGAGTGTGTGTGTGTAGGAGGAGGGGGGCAGGGGTAACTGCGGCATAAAAGACTTCCATTTAAAAACAAAACGTCAACGTGAAGATATTGGGATAAATATGCTCATGTAAAGATATGATGTCATAACGTCCAGTTAAACACGTCCAGTCAAAGAGATCCATTGAAAGAATTCAAGCTTAACAGGTCCAGTGAAAGACGTCCATTGAAAGAAATCAAGCTAAACAGGTGCAGTCAAAGACGTCCATTGAAAGAATTCCAGATAAACAGGTCGAGTCAAAGACGTCCATTAAAAGAAATCCAACTAAACAGGTCCAGTCAAAGACGTCCATTCAAAGAACTCCAGCTAAACAGGTCGAGTCAAAGACGTCCATTAAAAGAAATCCAGCTAAACAAGTCCAGTCAAAGACGTCCATTGAAAGAACTCCAGCTAAACAGGTTGAGTCAAAGACGTCCATTTAAAGAATTCCAGCTAAACAGGTCGAGTCAAAGACGTCAATTGAAAGAATTCCAGCTAAACGAGTCAAGTAAAAGACGTCCATTGAAAGAATTCCAGCTAAACGGGTCGAGTCCAAGACGTCCATTTAAAGAATTCCAGCTAAACAGGTCCATTCAAAGACGTCCATTGAAAGAATTCCAGCTAACAGGTCGAGTCAAAGACGTCCATTGAAAGAATTCCAGCTAAACAGGTCCATTCAAAGACGTCCATTGAAAGAGTTCCAGCTAAACAGGTCCAGTCAAAGACGTCCATTGAAAGAATTCCAGCTAAACAGGTCCAGTCAAAGACGTCCATTGAAAGAATTCCAGCCAAACAGGTCCAGTCAAAGACGTCCATTGAAAGAGTTCCAGCTAAACAGGTCCAGTCAAAGACGTCCATTGAAAGAATTCCAGCTAAACAGGTCCAGTAAAAGACGTCCATTGAAAGAGTTCCAGCTAAACCGGTCCAGTCAAAGACGTCCATTGAAAGAATTCCAGCTAAACAGGTCCAGTCAAAGACGTCCATTGAAAGAATTCCAGCTAAATAGGTCCAGTCAAAGACGTCCATTGAAAGAATTCCAGCTAAATAGGTCCAGTCAAAGACGTCCATTGAAATAATTCAAGGTAAACAGGTCCAATTAAAGACTTTCAGATAAAGTCGTCCCGGAAAAGACACGCATATCTAAGAGTGGTCCTACAGCCACACCTCCAGTGGAGATTGGACCTAAAACTAACCAACAGTAGCGATGACCAAAAGGATGGCCATGCATTTTGTCAATGCCACGTCAGCGCTTCAAGGCGTGAATACACAGGTGACACGGGCTATCGATGCACGTGCGTTATGGGCGAAGAGGTATGAGACTGTAAGGGTCAGTGAGCCTTGCATCCACACAAAACCAAAAGCTGGAGATGGTTTGACGTATCCCAAATGGAAGGAATCCTGTGGCTAGCTTGTTGGCTGCAACGGGAGAATATTGTATTTGGACAATGTGTTGCCGGGGGGTTCACGATACAGGGAATGAATCCGTTTTTTTATGAGACAGGGATAAAGAAGAACAGAAAGAAAGAAACTAACGGGAAGCGAAAAGCGATCGCTAAACTGAAACCGGAAACGACATGTATATAAATAGAACAAAATGTGTTGGCTTGGATATTATTATTATTATTACATCTGTTAAGATTAAAATCATGTCCCTGTAGAGAGTAGCCGACCAAAACACACACCCGGGGCCCAGATGAGAATGTACGTCCCAAAGGCTGAAAACATGGATTAGTTCGCACCCCGAGAATACCTAACAAACCCTAGCCGAAACCGTTGTTTGAATTTTGTTTACAATGGATTGTTGAGGCTAAAAAGTTGATAATGGATTGTTAAATCAATCATAATATCTTGATAAGAAATTCTGCGGGTAAATAGTGTTAGTGTTAGGCTGTTGGGATTAATATTGTTGCTGTTGGTTTCAAGGCAATTATTTGATTTTGTTGAAACGCGGGCGATAAGTTCAAAAAAAAAGAAATAGATTATTGGATAATAATGAGAAAAAAATATCCTTTTCAAATGTTCGCATGCACATAGAACATAAACTGTTTTAGTTTTCAGGCTATAGATAGAATGGTGTTATCTAGTTTTAACAGAAACAATAAATTTAGGCCTACATTGTGAATGGTGCAGTTTGTTTTTGTTTTTTTGTTGGTTGTTTATTCACGAATGTTAAAATGAGTATGAAAAAGCATGTACGTCTGCGAAAGATGAAATAAAAAAAATCAGGTTTGGGCGACTGGGGAGGAAGGGGGGGGGCAAGTTTTAAAAATTCCATACAGTGGGTGGGGGTGTGCAGATCTAAATTATTTCTGCACAGTTATATTTATGAAAAAAATTGACCAGGATGGGCAAGTGACTACACCTTTCCTATTCTCCCTTTCGCAGACGCCCATGCAAGTACACATATATATAAACAGTGGGTATATGAAGAGATGTAAAGTATTATCAATTTGAAATCATGCCATTCGTTTACTAACAACGTATATAATATTTAAATGCAGACACATTAGATGACCAACATGGAACATTAGAGAAGTGATGATATCTCTCTCTCTTTCGCTCTCTCTCTCTCTCTCTCTGTCTTTATCTTTCCACTCCCTGTTTCTCTCTTCCTCTCTCGCGTCTGCCAATCGCTAATTCAAATTAGTAGCCAATTTGGTTTTTGATGTTTCCAATGCTTTATGCGCACACATGTCACAAAAGTAAAAAAAAAAATCAACAAAAAATCATGTTTTCTTCACGATAGTATTGAACAGAATTATAAATTAATTCCTGAAATTGAATCAATACAGTTGGAGCGATAACTAAATCTGTACAAGCACTGTTGATGTAAATAAACTTATACAAGCAAGCTGCATCTTCGCTGTTGATGTAGGTAAACCTATACAAGCAAGCTGCATCTTCACTGTTGATGTAGGTAAACCTATACAAGCAAGCTGCATCTTCACTGTTGATGTAGGTAAACCTATACCGTACAAGCAAGCTGCCTCTTCACTGTTGATGTAGGTAAACCTATACAAGCAAGCTGCCTCTTCACTGTTGATGTAGGTAAACCTATACCGTACAAGCAAGCTGCCTTTTCACTGTTCATGTAGGTAAACCTATACAAGCAAGCTGCCTCTTCACTGTTGATGTAGGTAAACCTATACAAGCAAGCTGCATCTTCAATGTTGAAATCGGTAAACCTATACAAGCAAGCTGCATCTTCAATGTTGATATCGTTACCTCATTGTTCCGAATCCTACATCAATATAAGCTTCAGTTAGAGTCTAGTTTTTTCTGAAATCAGGACAAGTTAAAAAAAAGAAGACAATAACAATAGCTAAAAAATACTGGACAATGTGACAACTAATACCTTGCGAATAGACGGTATTGGTTATACTGCATGGTATTTTAATGACAATCTAGATTATTTAACTCACTTGTTATAACTTATACAGAGTACTTTATTATTATCTTATGCTATATGATAAAAATGGTAAATCCAGTAATTCCCAAAGGGAAAATAAACCGTCAGAATTCGTTAGTCCAAAAGGATGCCGTGGGTGAAATATGTTTTGGTGAATCACTGTCTTAATTAATATTAACAAATGTTTGAGAAACATGTAGAGGTAATGTGATACCAAGTTGAGTGATTTTGAGACAAATGTTTAAACCTCTATTGTTTGTGACCATCAAAAGCTACACGATTTTATGGCAAATGGATAGAATATTTTTTGGTAAAATGCTATATTGTCATTGGCAAATCTATACTTGGTCTTTTCAGGTCTTCTGTTGTCAGCTAACTTCTGTTGCTTTGCATACTTTAACAACAATTCTTTACAAAGTTTTCTTCGTTTTAACTTTGCAGAAAGTCAAACTTATTGGACTTAGTCTATAAACTACATATAATTATGGAGCGAGGTTTATTTTTCTCTCCGAAATTCCACAATTTAGATCTATTAATAGTTTTCTGGTGAATCCGTCAATGCAAAAATCCCAGAGCCAGGATTTGCCAATGATAAGCTTAAGCCACACTATTCCTACCAGCTTAAGGAATAATGAGTGTGGATGTAAGCCGTTATCTATATATTGATTTCCTCTGCTTTATATAATTACCTCCATTATTTTAATGCACCCTGGACCCCCATTTTTTGTAAGGAGGGATGGGGGGGATTTTATATAACACAATTTAAGGAATTATTAAACACAATATTTACGTTTGAATATACTCTCTCTCTCTCTCTCTCTCTCTCTCTCTCTCTCTATATATATATATATATATATATATATATATATATAGACTGTGTGTGTGTGTTCAACCAATCACATTGATTAAAGACATGTTATATATATTTTTTTATACCTACATATGTATTAAAATATATATGAGCTCTTTCCCTATTACAGAAATGTTATTTTCTTTTCTTTATTTTATAATATTGCAAGGTTTACATTTTTGGGGATGCGATTATGCTATAATATTGGGAATGTACATGTGTATTTAAAAACAAAACCGCCCTGGCGTCTAATAGCCAATGCTGACAGATCATGCAATCATTTCTCGTTAGTGACAACAGCAAAAAGGTGAAGGACATTTTTAAGAATTGCGTAAAACGTCATAGGGAACCTGTGGGTTTCGTGTCCACGTTGTTGCTATGGTGACCGGTGTATTTGGGCTCCTCCAATTTGTCGACTGCTCTGCTGACAGGAGCGGTCACTACTACTTTCGTCTTTGGATTGACCACTTGGCTATCTAGTTTCTCTGAAATTGGCCCCAAGCAAAAAGAAAAAAGATATTTGGTCACCACCTGGGGTGGGATAATGATAAAAGCTGAAGTCCAGCAGCTAAATAGTGTGGACTAACGTCAGATCCTCATTGAAACTGAAACATATGGTTGATACATATCATACACATATACATACACACTTATTCGCATATACATTCATACACAAAAACTTGACGTTTGTTATATTCTGCTATGAACATTTCGTAGGGCCTTAACAAGCGTAAGGTATTGTATCCAAAGACTAAAGTGTGTATATGTATATCTATATATATATTCAAATACAAGGCCAAGGATAAAAAGGCTATTTCACAACGCATACCGCGTAACAAAGTACATAGGAAAAGAATCTAAAGAGTCTAACTAAAGGATTTTTTTTAAACTATCGTACTCAAGCCAGTGATTTTCAAACTATACCAGAGACACCCATGTGTCACCCTCAGGGGTCATCCATACATGGAGTTATAAAACCTCCCACATCGTTTTTTTTTAAAACGTACATAAAAGGATGGCACCTGGGTTACATGCGAATCATTATTTCTTTCAAAATATATCAATATGTTGCTGACAAATTATCGACTCTATGTAGTGAAATTATTGTGTGTGTGTTTTTTTTAAATAGCTCACGACTCATATGAAGACGACAAGTTACATTTATAAATATGTGTTTGTTAAACACACAAATATTGTTCATTCTATCTCGAGTGGAGATTGAAAGCGAGGCGCAATCACGTGATGGCATAGTTTGAGAATCACTGAACTACATTTACACACATTTGATGATCAGAACTAGAACACTGTAAAGATGACACTCGTGTAAAGGGGGGGGGGGTTGTGGTGCTATTTTTTTAGGGGGAGGGGGGATAGTGGAGAGGGGGTAGGGTAGAGTGAAACAAAAGCAGTGGGGTGTCAAAGGCGTGTGGCGGTTTGGGCAAATAAGGGGGGGGGGGCGGGGTTCTACTCACTGATACACGGAGCTATTGGCGACTTGCTCTGCCTGTAGGCTTTCGCGCATCTGTTGCAGGTAAGCCCCGTGACTCCGTCCTTGCAGGGACACTGGCCAGTCGTCTGGTTGCAGAATTTACCCAGGGCGCCGACAGGGTGGCAGCTACAAGCTGTGGGGGGGGGGGGAGCAAATAATATATGGATTTTACAACAATATGAGCATCAGAACATCATAACAGCATTTATTAATAGATATTTATATAGTAGTTTGTAACATTGCCTATAGAAAAAAAAACATTTTGCACAAATCTTTGATATTAAACAAATATCTTTAACATGGGCTAAGTACTTTAATCCTACATACCTTTATAGTGCACTTAAATTAACTTGATACTGTATAAACATCTTAGTATATGTTACACTAATCGTATATGATTTATTATACACTTAAATTATTTCTCGTAGTCAGTTATTAATAGTATATCATTATTAAATTCATATTGTATAGATCTATATTTTTAAGTAAATTAAAATTCATGTAAATAATTAGCAAGTATAATGGTTATTGTTGTATATAATTAGTAAATTGTATATTACGTAGTAACAATGTTACATGGGGATTAGATAGATATATGCATAAGTGGGAGGTGAAATGACATGCACACAAACATGAGAACGAAATGAAGTGTTACATAACATTTGAAGTGTAACCTCATACTATATACACGTAACTCAATGCTAAATACACGGAACTCAGCGCTATATACACGTAACTCAATGCTATATACACGGAACTCAGCGCTATATACATGGAACTCAATACTAAGTACACGTGACCCGGGGTGTATTAATGTTCTGAATACATTTGTTCAGCACACACACACAGACACACTATCGTTCGAATATCCTCGTTAAGCGATATCGCGGCCCTTTTTTTGTGTGACTCAGTCTGCAAAAGGAAATAAATTTGTCCGCGAATAATTACCGTTTACCTGTCCAGGTATTGCAGCCTGGAATTTTAATCACTTACACATTATGCAGGCTCATAAATATTTACGAAGAGAGGGCGGGGAGGGGTGAGGACTGGGAGTGGAGGGGGGTGGAGGAGCACGGGAAATGGGAGGGAGGAGTAGGTGGAATTAAAGAATCGATAATAAAGAATATAAGTGTCTCTTCGAACATTAACATATAGTATACAGTTGGCACCGCACAAAAAAGTTCGTTTAAGACCACAACTCACGAGTCATGTCTACAACTCTAGCAGCATGCAGTTAACATGGCTTTTTATAGAAATACCGAACAACTTATTTCCTGTGTCGCGAGGAGATGACCTCGTTTAAACAGGTCGTGGGCCTGCGAGGTAATTCTTTACACTCTTAACAAAGCCTTAATGGTCAAACGTAATGGCCAAATATAATGGGAAATATTCAGTGATTTTGGTCATTGGTATTGTGTTGGGCATGTATTTCAATGACGTATGCAAGAGTTTAAAGTAGCCATGTCCGAAGTAAAGAAATTAAACCATCATTAGTTAATGCAACCAGAAAACAAGCATGGAATTAATGGAACATCAATCAAACGTTGAGGCAGCCGGAAGATATCCGGAAGATATTCAGGATTCTGGTGATGAACGTCAGAACAAAACTTCCGGGTTAACGCCTGGAGTGAAAGGCGAGATACTAGTTCAGTCTTTGACTAGATTTTATTAATGGATGGTGCTCGTTGGACCGTGACCGGCAAGGGTAATCAAAACAGATAATGAGACTTTTGAACAAAATTAAACTTGATCAGGACAAGTTGGTAACAATTTAAACTTGACCAGATCTGACCAATCACAATAACAGGCTTCAGTAAAAGCTTGACTTCTACAAAAACAACAACAAAAAAAAAAAAAAAAAAACAACTGGCGTCCAACAAAGGCTTGTTGAGCGAAGCCAATGCACCCAAGGGAAACACGTGCCAAGCATAATGCAAACAAAATCTCGATGACTGATTCCGCAACGTTACGACCGAGTTGTTGTGCAAGTGCGGCTGAAACAACAGATCATAACCATACGGAGTCTCTCATATAAGAGACACTGGAAGCCATCTCCATTGTTCTTGTAACGCTCAACTAACACCCATCTTTCACAGCCGCCTTTACATCTGCAGTCTCAGACTTCCATTCACCCGCACCCTACCCTTAGTTAAAAATATATTTTTGAATAACATTTTGAAATTTTGAACCAGCTCTCAACGTGGATTTAATTACAATTAAAGTTTGTTTACCCATTTTTTTTTCTCTTTCGTTTCGTTTTTTTTTAATCAACGCGGGGTGTGTATGTTTTGCTTTTGGCTGGCAAGGGGTGGTAAGCCAGGCAACTCGTACAGCTCGTTGTTTTCTTTTCAGGCGCAGCGCTCTCCCCTGTTGCCACGCTACGTAGGTGAAGGGGAGAGAAAAAAATGAATAGTCTGCCTCGGTGAGAAAAGGTAGAGAAGTAGGGAGATGTGGGAATGGGGGAGAGATTTAGAAGCGACACAAACTGTTTTACTTGAGCTGTAAACTAGATTAGCGAGAAGCATAGCTCGTAAACTTGATTCCGTGAACTCAAACAGTGGGTGAGCTACGATTTTCTGTGAGGCGGTCACGTGAGGTGAGAATCTGTAAAACCGTATATACAAACTTGAAAAAGAAATAATAATATCCAACTACACAGTTGTTGCACACTTTTGCTAACAGCAAGTAGCGTTAGACTTCTTTTTCATCGTGATTTAATGTTTTTTATTCACTTAATGTATGTTTTTTGTTGTGTTGTGTGTGTGTTATGTGTGGAAGAAGTTGATCTAGTTATTACTCTTATTACTGCCCTTGTTCAATTCCCGCCCTCCAATGTTGTGTTACGGTTATCAATTTTGACACCAGTGCATCATTTGTGTTATATCCTCGAGAATGGACGAATGACGAAGAATTTCAAGCAAGAGACGGAAATGTTAATTTCCGTAAAGGGAGACCCTGGGGGGAGTTAAACTAGAGATGATCCCGTAGTATACTATCGCATTACGGACAGTTTATTCAATTTATTTTCTCTATGAGCGTAGGCTATGAAGCGTTCCTGTCTCCTTTTCCTGATTGGAGCTTAACATTTTCCGTAAGTTAGTTTCCAAAGTGGCATCTCCATTCAGTAGGATAAAAAAATTTGGAAGGTTTAAATATCAAGTAATTTCTCTTGGCCACTAGGGGGCGACAAGTGGACATAGACCTTTGACCTTTGAACTCCATGAACATTTACAAATCAACCTTCACCAATAATTGAAAGTGAGAAATAACTTAACATTGTTTTCATACTTTTAGTCTTTCTGTGAGTGT
The DNA here is from genome assembly GCA_949126835.1 of Anisus vortex. Lineage (NCBI taxonomy): Eukaryota > Metazoa > Mollusca > Gastropoda > Planorbidae > Anisus > Anisus vortex. The sequence continues at coordinate 17,395,425 of OX421494.1, forward strand.
CTCACCGAGTCTCAGTGTGTCTGTGAGTGTCTCAGAACATTTAGTTTTTCTTGTTAAAACTTGGATCGTGCATTTTATTATTATAAAAGTTGTAGGCCTATTTTCATCTCATTTGGTGTTGTATGTTTTGTTTTCTTTAAATTTTGTAACAAAATTTTCTTTTAATGTCTTATCGATTGTTATCGGGTTTTTAAAATATTAATTTGCGTCATAAAAATGTGTTATTTACAACCTATTTTACTAACGCGCCACCAACTGGCAATGTAGGCTATACATAAAAATACCAAGGCCTAGTGTGCACCGTTAACCCTCTCATAACTAAGGGAAGTTCGATTACATGAAAAATCACACACAAGAGATCTTGAGAACAAACAAAAAAAGGTGTATTTGTAAGGTGATTCGGAAGTACCAATGTTGTGAAAGGGTTAATCTTACGTAATATTTATGAGCCACTACGGTGCATTAATTTCTGTTTTTTTTATTACAGTTTAAGGGTAATACATTTTTTGTTTGCAAAACTACAGTGTCTTAAGAAACTGTGTTTAGTTGTTTGTTTAAAAGTGTGCACTTGATTGCTTCTTTGTTTTAAAGTGTGCACCTGATGTTTGTTTGTGTGTTTTAAAGTGTGCACCTGGTGTTTGTTTGTGTGTTTTAAAGTTTGCACCTGGTGTTTGTTTGTGTCATTTAAAATGTGCACCTGGTGTGTTTTAAAGTTTGTACCTGATGCATCAGGTGCACCTGATGTTTTTTTATTTTGAATTGTTGCATTTCCGGCCAATCAACAGAAAAGATTATATAATGCCTTGTTACTAACTTTGTTGTCACGTTTTTAATTTATCCATTTTATTTATCTTTTAATTTAAAATTCTGTAATATAGCCTAATTGAATGTCTTAAATATAGTTAATTATATATTTTGGTTTAATTTTGCTGAAAAGTTCATGAAGATTTCTACAGTAATAATATTTATGTCGAATTTCACAAAATGTATTGCATTCCAAAATTCCAACAAAATGTGTGAAACCTTTAAGGCGACATTGCAGAAAGCACACAATGGAGCCGTTTCTCGTTTCAAGAGAAAGGAACGTGCTAGTTTTGTATGTCCCGTATGTAGTCTGCAGAGAATAATTTCGTCCTTTCGAATTATTTGACCTGTAACATGCCAGGTTTTCGAGTTTTCCAAATACTTTAGTTTATTGCATTCGGTTTCTAACGAGTAAGTCTATTATATTTTGTCTTATATGTTTAATTATTAAGGTTTTTATGTCTCAATATGGAATCGGAATCATACTTTCTGCTATCAATATAGCGTCTTTTGCTTCTCTATTAGCTGTTTCATTTCCGTCTTTTCCGGCGTGACCAGGAACCCAACAAAAAAACAACAACAATATTTTTGCCTTTTTTTCATTTAATGACTGATGTTTTGTTCTCTAAGCATGGGCGCCCGCAGGGGGGGGCAAGGGGGGGCACTTGCCCCCCCCCTGGAAAAGTGCCCCCCCCCCCCCCCGATTGATAGATAAAAAAAAAAATTTGGACTAAAATAGACAAAAAAAAATAATTCAAACATTTATAATTAATTGTAACAACTGTGACTCCTTCCATTGTCATATCGATCTCATTATCATTGGGGATTAATCAGGTATACCACATTGATAATTGAGATAGTGAAGCCTTGAGTTAGTTTGATTTTCGGAAAACGCGAGAATACAAAAGTAGCCAAAATTTCATCGACTTGTTACCTTGCCGTATGCCTTACTAGTTTTGCTAACATTACCAGCAACAACATGTACGGTGGAGCGATCGTTCAGCACATTCGTCGGCATTTTTCGTCTCGGGAGACGATTCATTTCCCTTGCAAGCCCTCATTTGGCTAAAGAGACCAATCCTGGACGTACAGGCACGGTCACACTGGCAGCAGTTGAATGTAGCGGAGTGGATCACATTTTTCTCCACCACCTTTTTCCTGGCGCGCTCCTCTCCCGCAAGCCTGAAACCTTCTTTGATTCCTGCCCTCCAAGTGGGCCTATCCTGCGCCATGATCTCCCCACTGTTTGGGTCAATTTGGAGTTGTTTCATATCTCTTTTGCAGACATCCGCAAATTTCAGTTTTGGACTTCCAGCAGGTCTCTGTCCCGAAGCTAACGTTCCATATAGAATGTCCTGTGGAAGTCGACCCTGTGGCATTCGGCGTACATGACCTAGCCAGCTGAGACGTCTGTTTCTGAGAGTATTACGGATGTCTTGACACTCTGCTCTTCGTAGGACCTCTGCGTTTGAAACCCTGTCCTGCCAACTTATATCTAAAACGAGTCTGAGACACCTAAGGTAAAAGGTGTTCAGTTTTCTCTCCTCCCAGGAATATGTGCTCCATGTCTCACAGCCGTACAGCAGGGTAATCAGAACGCATGTTCGATAAACTGGCGACTTAGTGGAGCGTGTGAGCAGTGAGTTCATCCAGACTTTTTTTTTTTTCGTTAAATCTTGCCATAGTGCCCATGGCTTCAGCTATTCTACTATTAATCTCCCCATCTAGGAGAACACTGCTTGAGATTTTGGCTTTGAGCCTGTTTAGATTGAAGAGCTTTCCAGATCTGCTTGTGTGAAGGTAGACACCCTCGTTGCAGTCTCCATAAGCATAGTACAGTAGACACGAGAAGAATATTCCAAACAAGGTGGGTGCAAGTACGCAGTCTTGTTTAACACCGCTGCGGACTTCAAAGGGCTCTGATTAAACTTCACTGTGCACCTGGTTTTCTAAGAAAAAACAATCAATGAAAGAGAGCAGTTTTGTAGGGAATCCTATTTTTGCCAGGAGTTTGAGGAGTCCACTTCTGCTGACCATATCAAATGCTTTAGTGAGATCAACGAAAGCAATGTATAATGGCTTATTCATCTCGCGGAACCTCTCTTGTAGCAGTCGAATGGAGGAGATCATGTCTATAGTGGATAAGTCGCTTCTGAAACCGCACTGAGACTCTGGATAGACTCTAGATGACAGCACCTGCAGCCTTGATAGTGCCTCTTGCAAGGATCTTACCACCTATGTTCAAGAGGGAGATTCCTGTCTTTTTGCAGTCGCTGCGGTCCATTTGTTCTTATATAATGTAACGAAATCTGCTAAATGGCTGTGTGACGCGTCTTGGTAAATATGGTGTGCGGCTGGCTGGTCCTATTGTTGGTTCACCGGACTGTCAACCCTGCTGACCGTTTACTTTCGCCCTAACACATGTTAATATTAATGATATTTTGATCTGTTTTACCGAGATGTCCTATAATCAGTTTGAATCCCTTAAAATTAATGTCCAAGTTATCGTTAAATGGTATAGATACGTAGTAATCATACAAACTGAGTAGTTATTGTAATGCTTCAAAATATACATATAAATTCTTTAGTCATATAATATTTACATAATTTTCAAATACATTTTACAGTTTGATCATTTTAAAGTTATAAATGTAAGCCATTTATTCTTTTTTATAAAAGAAAAAATACAGAAATATTAGCTCAAATGAAACGAAATAATTATCTCCCTTTAATTAACAAATGTTTCTACGTTTGATTCAATAGTGTTGCCGAACAAGTTCTGTTTTGTGATATAACAAATTTTACTGATTATTATTATTTCTTTATATACATTCAACATTGTGGTATTCATAACAAGATTAAATTATTAGAGGATTAAAATAATTTACGTTAAACAGTTGTAAATAAACATTTCCTGCATTAGCCTAATTGTTTTGTCCATTTAAGGAGTTTATATTTAAAACATTAATAATTACAGAAATTACATGATATAGTGCTATTAAATAAGTCTCTTATATTTCTAAATTAATAATACAAATAAATTTGTTTTAGAATTAATGATAGGCCTATATATGTTTAATTAATATTAAGTTGGGGGGGGGCGGTGAGCGGTAAGATTTTAAAAGGGTGCGGTGAGCCGAAAAAGGTTGAAAACCTATGGCTTAGATCTACAATGTCAGATGAACGTCTGTCAAGATTGTGCATGTTGTTAGTACACAGAGACAAAGTGAACAGCAACAAAAAAGAGTTTATGGACAAAATTGTAGATTTGTTTGGTAGCGATAACAGACGACTCCAGTTCTTGTTTAAAGAATACATTTTATTATAAATTTATGTTGTAATATTGTTTGTTTGAAGTAAGTTTTTTTGTATGGTTTACGTCTATTATATACATATATTGTGCTAATAAAAAATTTGTTGCTTCAGTATGCCCTTCATTACTACAGTGTACTACAAATACTTCAGTGTTCTGTCCGTTCGTTCACCATACAAATGCGCTCAGTAAATTAAAAGTACATTAAAACATTACTAAAAATATTTTGCCCCCCCCCTAGAAAATTTTCTGCGGGCGCCCATGTCTCTAAGGCAGCTGTATTTTTGATATTACAGTTTTTTTTATTGCTGTAAGGCAAGATGATTAGTCTGATAATATAATGGTGAAATCTTTATCATTTGGCTCTTCTACTTCTACAATTTCCAATGCCAGGCTTATTGCCAAAGCCTCTGCTGTATTTGTTGAGACACTGGAAATGTAGGCCTATTTCCTTTTTTTTTTCTGTTTTACTGTTACTTGAAGTTATTGCAACTGAAGATGTCGCTGTATCATTCTTCAATCCATCTGTGTATATTTGCATATAATTTGGGTATTTTCTTAGTATTTCTTTGAATATACCATTTGTGGAGTCTTCATAATTTTCTTTTTCTTTTGATAGATTCATTTTTAAGTTTACACAGTAATTACAGGCGAGATTTCAAAAAGCCATGGTGGAGATTTTGGTATATTATTTATTATCAAACTAAATTCAATTTTAGTTTCGATCATTTCTTTTTCCATTCCAAATCTTGGTATGCATTTTGAGAAATCAGTTTTTGCTGCGTCGTTGTTAACCCTTACAGTCCCGGGTGCGTATATAGCGGAACTGAAGGCAGCATAGATAGAAGTAGGTCGGTACAGAAAGGGTTAATAAGTTCAAGGAACTCCTATAGTGTTGCCTCATAAACACCTTCAACTATTACTGTGCATTGACTTTAGCAAGCGGAAATTGAGTGTAAGATAGATGAGAACAGTACGATGAAATTTCGTCAGCATGGGTGTGATAGGATCTTTTCAGACAAATTAAGGCAAGTTACATTTGGTTCTTGCAGGGATAAATTTAACTCATTCAGGACGGCAAAGATTTCAACCAAGCACTTTTCACTTTTATTGCCGAAAAGTGCTTTAACTGCAGTCTTGCTTTCTCATTAAAAATAAGTTTTAAGTTCACCACGTAGCTAAAAAAAATCGTTAAAGACCTTTTCATATTGATAACCATCTCACATATCTAACTCGTAGCACTATTGCGTAAGCAGTGCACTGTTTAAAGATCTCGCTTTTACTAAATTAACACAACATATGGAGCTTTAATTACTTTTTGTTCTTTTGGCGATATTAATATGTTTTTGCCGATGAATCATACAGTGAGTTTTATTCCTTTTATTGAGCCATTCAGTACCAAAAGTTGAAATCATACAGTGAGTTCGATTACTTTTATTGAGCCATTCAGTACCAAAAGTTGAAATCCAGACTGAACAGCATCTACAATACATTTCAATACATTCAAGAAATGTCGTTTTACCATCAATATAATACTTTTAAAAGAGAAGATGAGTTTAACACCGCAACACATGTGTGCCTGGTCCGCATACGTACATTATGGCGCCTACCCTGTCACATGACACATGCACCCGTATTTGTACGTAGAGTATGTGATTGTGTTGGCACGATGATGTCATCACGCCGGATACTCATATCGTCTCATATGCGGATGTCTCTGTATATGGGCGGGCCCGCCTTGTGTCGGATAGATCATTGCTGTCTTCTAAGACCATCGAAAATATAATATATGTTTTCCGATGTTCCTAGGCGACCCCCTTGAAATGCTTGTTCGACCCCCAAATGGGGTCGAGACCCACAGCCTGGGAACCGCTGATCTAATGTGTGATCTAAGCGTATATATTTTCAGTAGGCTTGTTTTTCTTTCCTCCCCAATCTGTATTTGTAATTGCTTTTAGAAGATTTGTGGATTTCTGACATTTGCATTCTAATTTTCTGATGATGACTTTTTGAAAACTTCTTTCTAATTTCATTTAAAATATCTTTTGCGGTTTCTGCATAAGTTGCGTCGGGCAATTTCATTTGTTGGATTGGACTTTCACTTGTATTTCCTTTAATTTTTCGTATTATTTTCCAAATATTTATGGGTGTGCTGGAATTAATTGTGCTTATACCATTTTACCATGAAAGTCGTTTTTTTTCCCTGATAATTTGTTGCTTTTAGCGCGTGCAATTTTAAAATCTTTTAACCCTTACAGTCCCGGGCGCGTATATAGCGGAACTGAAGGCAGTATAGATAGAAGTAGGTCGGTACGGGAAGGGTTAAGTTTTCTGGAGATTTTGTTTTGAAAATTCTACGCTGTTTGGTTCTAGTTTTAATACTTTCTTTACAAATGTTTTTATTTTAACATGTGCACCTGATTTTGGCTTGTGTGTGTTTTAAAGTGTGCATTTGGTGTTTCTTTGTTTGAAAGTGTGCACTTGACAAGTGTCCAGTTGATGTTTGCTGGTTTGTTTTAAAGTGTAGGCCTACACCTGGTGTTTGCTTGATTGTTATAAAGCGTGCACCTGATGTTTGCTTTATTTTTTTATCGTGCACACGGTGTCTGCGATCATACCGCCCCTACCTTTGCAGGCGCCTCTCTCGGTGATCCGCCTGGCACTGTCCCTATAGTAGCCCTCCTTACAATAGTGGCAGTGCCGGCCCGCTGTGTTGTGCTTGCAGTTGATGCAGATTCCTCCGCTCTGCATGCCGGACAGCTGGTACAGCTCGTAGTTGAAGCGGCAGCGGTGGGCATGCAAGTTACAGTTGCAGGCTGGAAGACAAGCAACAACAATAGCGTACACTCAATATTTGGTTTCATGCTGTTAGGTGGTGGGTGTAGGGAGTGGAGAGGAGGGTTGATGGTGAAGCTTTGACAACAGACGCATCGACAACAGCAACGAGACAACAACTACATTATAACACACACGTTCATGTCTTTTAAATCGGAAAGCACCAGAAGTACTCGGGTGTTTTCTTCATTAACCAGACAAGAACTTATCACGGGCGCAACCAGGTTATAGGATGGGCTGGGACTATGCCACGCTCTAATAGAAAATGAATTTCATTTTAGAGTGAATTTTTTTTTTTAGACTGATTACTATCAAATAGTTCCTCGTATTGTGGCTATTATTCCCCATTGAATGGACAGATGAAGAAAGAATGGTATTTCGAATGTGTGGTCATAATTTAAAGTACATTTGGTACTATCGAATAGGCAAGTTGAAATTTTATCCAAGATATTTCGGGAAAGGAATGTTGGCATGCGAGCTGCTATTTGGGCATGCGAAAGAAAATTCGATTTTTTTTAATGAAAATTTCGTATGACTAAATTAACATTTTTACCAGAATTAGTGTAGCATAATATGATTCTTTTTACAAGAAAAAAAATGTCTATTTGTATTAAATTTTTTGTATCATGTAGCGTTTAATCATCGATAAATTAATAGTTAACTGGAATATCGCATGTACTACTTAAAGTTTATCGTTTTACTGAATGAAGGGTATTTTCAGTGTATTGTTCCTGGCTGCACCCCTGACTATGCACATACATGAATGAAAAGTGATGAGTTAAAATGTTGTGTAAGAGCTCTTCTTTGCATGCATCAATCTGGAAAGGGTTAATAACATTCAAAGCAAAGTATTCTGGAATATATATATATTACGTATATAAATAATCGATTTATGGTAACACTTAGGAATCGATTACATATAGTGATTGTTGGTTAGTTGATCAGTTTGACGATATAGTTTGGAAACGTCAAGGGAAGTGGGTGGGTCATGCCAGGTTGTAGTCGAACCTTTGCAGGCCATCCTGTGGGTGATGGACTTGCTTTTATCCCTGTAGTAGCCCTCTTTGCAGTAGTTGCAGTTTCTGCCGGCCGTGTTGTGCTTACACATGAGACAGACGCCTCCGCTTTTGAAGCCGGAGAGTTGGTACAGTTCCATGTGGAAGCGACATCTTTTGGCGTGCTGGTTACAGTTGCACGCTGGGAAATTTCAAAAACATGTACAGGAAGGCAAAATTGTGTTTCGCTTTTTCTTTATAACATCTACCCTCACCTATTGTTTTCTAAGTTCTTGGAAAGGGGTAGATAATCTTGGAAAGGGGTAGATAATCTTGGAAAGGGGTAGATAATCTTGGAAAGGGGTAGATAATCTTGGAAAGGGGTAGATAATCTTGGAAAGGGGTAGATAATCTTGGAAAGGGGTAGATAATCTTGGAAAGGGGTAGATAATCTAATGTCAATACGAAAGAAAAAAACAACTACACATACACAGACAAACCCTTGTGAGAAAGAAAAAATGAGAAGCCTTTTTAAAGCAGTAATGGGCCCTTAACGTTAAGTGCCTGACTTGAAATGCCAGACCTGCCTAAGCCACTGTAGATGGTCTCAAAATTTGAGACGTTAAAGGTAACTCCCGTCGGTTGAGATAATAGTGTTGGTAAATTATTGCAGGTTTTATTTTGGCGTTAAAAACACGTGTGGTGCTAGTCGCTAAGTTAAAAACACGTGTGGTGCTAGTCGCTAAGTTAAAAACACGTGTGGTGCTAGTCGCTAAGTTAAAAACACGTGTGGTGCTAGTCGCTAAGTTAAAAAAAAGTGTGGTGCTAGTCGCTAAGTTAAAAACACGTGTGGTGCTAGTCGCTAAGTTAAAAACACGTGTGGTGCTAGTCGCTAAGTTAAAAACACGTGTGGTGCTAGTCGCTAAGTTAAAAACACGTGTGGTGCTAGTCGCTAAGTTAAAAACACGTGTGGTGCTAGTCGCTAAGTTAAAAACACGTGTGGTGCTAGTCGCTAAGTTAAAAACACGTGTGGTGCTAGTCGCTAAGTTTTAACCAATAGATTGTACTGGTAGATTCTCCACTCTACTGGAGTCGCTTAACTTTGTAAATCTGTCATAGGATCTCATTTGGATCTTGGGCGTCCTGATGGGGGAAGGGGGGGGGGGGGAAAGGGGGTGAGACAGGGGGTGAAGGGAAGGGGGAAATAGATCCAATTTCCATTTCACCCCTCCTCTTAACACGTGAAATTTGGTTTGTTTTCTAAATGTTTCCTCACGACCACTTTTTTTCTCTCCGTTTCCAGTTCTGAAGAAAGTTCTGTGGCCGTTCAACATTCTAAGACCAAGCTTCCTTGAAGGCTGAATGTTAAATTAAGTGTAATAGAAAATAAAAATTATGTGCTAGTGTAAATTAAAAAAATTTTTAGAAAAAATTTTGTGTGTTATTTTCTGCCAACAATCTGAAACAAATCGACAAATTAATGAAACAAATAAACAAATTAATGAAACAAATCGACAAATGAATGAAACAAATCGACAAATTAATGAAACAAATAGACACATTAATGAAACTAATCGACAAATTAATTAAACAAATCGACAAATTAATGAAACAAATAGACAAATTAATGAAAAAAATCGACAAATTAATGAAACAAATCGACAAATTAATGAAACAAATCGACAAATTAATGAAACAAATAGACAAATTAATGAAACTAATCAACAAATTAATGAAACAAATCGACAAATTAATGAAACAAATCGACAAACTAATGAAACAAATCGACAAATTAATGAAATATCAATGCAATAGAGTTATTGTATTTTTTTTAATATATTTGTTTATTTCTTATTCTAATAATTTTGCTACCGAAACCTCTGAAACATAAATGATTTGACATTTAAGTCACTGAACATGTCATTTACAAGTTACATTGTCCGCCACTGAGCATGTTATAAATGACATAATTTTTTACCATTAGGCCTACAGAGTTTTTAATAAATACTACATATGAATGGTCTGATGTCATTTACAAGTTACATTGTCCGCCACTGAGCATGTTATAAATGACATAATTTTTTACCATTAGGCCTACAGAGTTTTTAATAAATACTACATATGAATGGTCTGATGTCATTTAATAAATACTACATATGAATGGTCTGATGTCATTTAATAAATACTACAGATGAATGGTCTGATGTCATTTAATAAATACTACATATGAATGGTCTGATGTCATTTAATAAATACTACATATGAATGGTCTGATGTCATTTAATAAATACTACAGATGAATGGTCTGATGTCATTTAATAAATACTACATATGAATGGTCTGATGTCATTTAATAAATACTACATATGAATGGTCTGATGTCATTTACCTCTATAAGTATGTTTGGTGGTGTTTTATTTATCATTTCCTGTGCTGTGTTGAAATTATGGACTGCCTGTGTGTTTAGTGTGTATCTGTGTAAAGTAGCGTGCACACGACACACTTAGTCTATTGACCCCCCCCCCCCCACACACACACACACACTCTACTCCATTAAACCGTCACATCTACCAGAGATTGCTTTGCCTTTCTGAATAAATATAAAAAAAAGGGGGGGGAAGGGGGGGAGGGGGGATTTGTGTCTAATCTCCAAGTCCGTACTAAATGTCCCCCATTTCACAGTGATCACCTCCCTCACCTGTTGGTCTAACACGCCGGATCGAAATCTCGAGTTTCACTTGTAATCGCCCCCCCCTCCACACACACACACACCCGCAAGCTGTACAATACCCCCAACGGGATTAAAAAACTAGAAGAAGAAGATTCTTTGAGACTTTCATGAAACAGATACACCAACAGAAAGGTTGTCACGCAGAAAGACAACTTTACGACACAGGATGGGGGTAGGGGCGGTGGTAGGGGGGAGATTTCCGACCCCCGTAAGCCCTCCTCGCTTTAAAAAAAGGGGGGGGGAGGGGAAGTCGAGCACCTCGAACTTGGATGCAGATGGCGTTTGCCGTCGAAGATCATTCATCAATAAATCAGAACGCGATATTTTTTGGCAGAAGTTCCAGCAACGGAATGGCTTAGTTGAAGCCAGTGTTACAGTCGTTTCCGAGGATTTAACTGTCAAATTATTCAGTACATTCTAGGGTCAAGTCTTGGCCATTTTGAGAACTCTCCCTTTTCATATTATAATACATTTCTGTTCGCACCCTAGCGTGAGTCCACGCGTCCGTGTGTAGGCCTATATGTGTGCGTGTGTATGTGTGTAAGCCTCGGTGTGTCGGACCATTCACTCTACCTGTACACACTAAAAAAGAAACTACACAACAAAGAGTGTGGATGTGGGGACATCTGATCGAGGTGAGAAAGTAATACACGAAAGCTTGGGATTTAGGGGAAAGGGCTCGCATACATCCCCGCCAGATTTCTGGAAAGGCATAGTTACACCAAGTGTGAAACCATCTCAAGTAACCGAATACTCAAATACTGAAAGAGCAACAAATTAAAAAACAACAAATCTTCCGCCTAGATAGTCAGGGCGATGAAATAGCCAGCGTCCACTTCCTGTATTGCCTACAACACCGCGACTTTAAGTTTTTCACTACGACCAATTTTATTTCACCTTTTACAGAAGCCAAGAAACCGAAAAGGACAGAAGAGAAAAAAATGTCAACAGCTCTCTAATTTTGTTTTTTTTCATGGTCCAACGACGATGAAATACTGCCTCTCCCTTCTTCAATTTATTCAGGCGCATCGGTGCCCCCTCCCTTACTCTCCGACACACAGACGAGAGCGTTCCGGGTGGAGTTTCACAATGGTCGTCTGCCACGGACGTGAAGCCGCTGTGGTAGGCATGGGATGCACCCTACTGGCGCGCGTTATTGAAATCAGGAGAAACGAAAACCCTCCTTTCAAAAAACTACAACAAAAACATCTCAAAATTGGCTTGGGGGCTGGGGAGGGATTTGAATGGCGCAGTTTGTACATGTCTCGGTGGTAGCCTGAGGTGGTTGATAGGACATGGCGCGCCGTGCACCCCCCAGTGTTTTGTATCATCAGCCGACGCCTCTGTGTAAGGGAGGGGGCGGGGGGATGGGTTGGTCATTTTAATGCGCCGCGAGATCCTGCTGGTTGGCTTAATTAGAGGAACACGGTGACGCGGGACGAGGTGGGGTTGGTGAAATGGTGAGTGATAATAAAGGACGTGCGCCATGTTTACTGTTTGAATTAGTAGTCCATGACTGGAAGTCAGTGATGGCATTGTATGATGTCATTGGGGGATGTCATTGGGTGATGGAATTGTGTGATGGCATTGTGGGTTATAATTGTGGGATGTTATTAAATGGACAAGACAAGATTATGAAGACAAGATAAAGAGATAAGATTTTATGCAAGAAAAGATATATGGACAAACAAGTTATATTGACAAAAAAGATAGACGGGCACGTTTATATGGACAAAAAGATATATGGACACGATATTATATGGACAAGATATATAAAGACAATATAAGAGGACAAAATATATAGACAAAATAAATTTACTAAATATCTTACATGTGTGACATGGACACAATTTGTTTACAAGATCTCTGGACTAAATTGGAACAAATTTCTATCCATATGTTGAAGTTTATTTTTGTTAGGCCTATATAAAAAAATACACAATAAATATTCAACATCAACTGTGATCATGAACAGAACAAACGTTGAACTTATCAGAACAATATCAATGTGTTATGCTTGATGTATAGGAAGCTATATAGCCTTCATCGACCTCACAAAGGCATTTGATCTGGTCAGCCGAGGCGGACTATTCAGCTTGCTGCAGAAGATCGGATGTCCCCCACACCTGCTTGCGGCGGTCAGGTCCTTCCACGACAACATGCACAGCACTGTCTGCTACAATGGCGCAACCTCCAAGGAATTCCCAGTCAGCAGCGGAGTAAAGCAGGGCTGCGTCCTCGCGCCTACACTCTTCGGCATCTTTTTCTCCATGCTCCTCCAACACGCCTTCAAGGACTGCAGCGAGGGTGTTTTCATTCACACCAGGTCTGATGGCAAGCTCTACAACATAGCGCGTCTTCGTGCCAAGACCAAAGTCAAAAAGGTCCTCATTCGAGAGATGCTCTTCGCTGATGATGCAGCCTTGACATCACACACCGAAGACGGACTCCAGCAGCTCGTCACTTGCTTCTCTCATGCATGCAAGGAGTTCGGCCTGACTGTAAGCCTGAAAAAGACAAACGTCATGGCTCAGGGCACGGAGACCCCTCCAAACATTGTCATCGATGGACACACCTTGGAGGTTGTCGAGAACTTCACATACCTCGGGTCCATTATCTCGAGTTCACAGTCCATCGACTTGGAGATCAACAGCAGGATCGCCAGGGCAGCCACAGTCATGGCCCAACTTAAACAGCGAGTGTGGGACAACTCCAGCCTCACCGAGAGGACCAGACTGCGCGTCTACCACGCCTGCGTACTCAGCACTCTCCTGTATGGCTGTGAGTCATGGACCACCTACGCGAGGCACGAGAAGAAACTCAACAGCTTCCATATGAGGTGCCTACGGAGAATACTGCAGATCAAGTGGCAGGATAGGGTCTCCAACACAGAGGTGCTGGAGAGAGCCAACATGAGCAGCCTTCACGCTGTGCTCAGTGAGAAACGCCTCAGGTGGCTCGGCCATGTGAAAAGGATGAATGCAGGTAGCATTCCTAAAGACCTCCTCTATGGAGAACTGGTCGAAGGCCACCGGAAGATAGGGCGCCCAAAACTGCGATTCAAGGACCTTTGCAAAAGAGACCTGAACGAGAGCTCAATTGACCTTGACACATGGGAATGCCAAGCTTCTGACCGACCAACCTGGAGGCTCGCAGTCAGGCTTGGCATATCCCGCGCAGAAACTGGGCGCATGGAAGCTGCCATCCAGAAAAGAGCGAGGCGGAAGGTTCCTTTACAACAGCCATCCACCTTCAAATGCCTAAAGTGCGGCAGGGATTGCCACTCCCGAGTTGGCCTCCACAGCCATTCTCGGTGGTGCAGCTGGTCACCTTTGCCGTGAAGCTACACCATTGTCTCTTGGAGACGGACGGATGCCGACGACGACGAGGAAACTATTGTTGAATAAATATGTAATGGATATTGAAAGGGTGGATGGGGGGGGGGGGTGTTGATACAGTGACTTGAAGGCTCTGAAGTGTGAAATCTGAGACAGAAGAAAAGACAGGTAGATAGATTGAATATTTAGAGAGAGACATAGATACAGATACAAACACAGATATATAGATGATAGATAGATGATAGATAGATGGATAGATGGATGGATAGACGGACAGACGGACGGACGGACGGACAGACAGACAGATAAACAGATAGATAGGCAGATAGATAGACAGATAGACAGACCGAGAGACAGACAGACAGACAGACAGACAGATAGATAGATAGATAGATAAGATAGATAGATAGATAGATAGATAGATAGATAGACAGACAGACAGACAGACAGACAGACAGACAGACAGACAGACAGACAGACAGACAGACAGACAGATAGATAGATAGATAGATAGATAGATAGATAGATAGATAGATAGATAGATAGATAAGATAGATAGAAATATAGATAGATAGATAGATAGATAGATAGATAGACAGACAGATAGATAGATAGATAGATAGATAGATAGATAGATAGATAGATACATAGATAGATAGATTGATAGATAGATAGATAGATAGATAGACAGACAGACAGATAGATAGATAGATAGATAGATAGATACATAGATAGATAGATTGATAGATAGATAGATAGATAGATAGATAGATAGATAGATAGATAGATAGATAGATAGATAGATAGATAGATAGATAGATAGATAGATAGATAGATAGATAGATAGATAGACAGACAGATAGACAGATAGATAGATAGATACATAGATACATAGATTGATAGATAGATAGATAGATAGATAGATAGATAGATAGATAAGATAGATAGATAGATAGATAGATAGACAGACAAACAGACAGACAGACAGATAGTTAGATAGATAGATAGATAGATAGATAGATAGATAGATAGAGATAGATAGATAGATAGATAGGTAGATAGATTGATAGATTGATAGATTGATAGATAGATAGATAGATAGATAGATAGATAGATAGATAGATAGATAGATACATAGATAGATAGATAGACAGACAGACAGATAGATAGATAGATAGATAGATAGATAGATTGATAGATAGATAGATAGATAGATAGATAGATAGATAGATAGATAGATAGATAGATAGATAGATAGATAGATAGATATCATCTACAACATCGATAACATTATTTCAATTCCGTTTTGTTTCCTTCCCACCTGTACAGTGACTCTATAGTAGTCTACAGCGTAGTTCAAATTTATTGTGCAATGGCAATATCAATAAAGAGAGTGAGAAGAAACAAGGGTGAGAAAAAGCTTGTTAAATGCAACTTGAAAGGTCTGAAGAGGTAACTCTGAAGTAGTTTTAAACTTGACGGAGTAGATTTATGCAGACTCTTCACAACAGTCAACACTGGCGTACAGTAGATAAGAACGACTATTTCTTTTTTTTCTTTCTTTTTTTGACACCCACGCAACGACAGAGTCAACAATAAGGGCCCACATTAAGCAGCGTAAAACCCACTTGACTTTAAAGTATTGGTCCGTGTGGACCATGTGGTCTGTATGTCGTGTGTGTGTGTATTTTATTTTTTCGTGTGTGTCGTGCATGCCTGAACGCGAGTTGCCAATTACATTCATGCTGTATTATAATAATAAAATAATATAATATATAGAGAGCACAGTGGTACTTGGACAGTGCGCGTGTGTGGCGTACCGAAGGTCCCGGGTCTGGACGGTGTTTCGAGTTTACCCAGCTCTGATAGATACCTGGAATTCAGAAATTAGAGATATAGGAACTCTTTTGTTCCACTATCAGTGAGAATCTTTCAACTGAATCGTCAGTCAGCCAGAAAATACAATTGATGACTCCCAATGATATTTTTTACTTGTATGATAAATAACATGATGGTGTGCGTGCGTGTGTATTTTTATAATTATATATTTCTGTGCTTGAGTACAAATAGTTCTTTTATATTGTTTAAAAATATGCTGAAAAGACTGAAGTAATGTAATCAAGTCAAATTTCCATTTTAGTTTGACCAATAAAACAATCTTAAATTAGTTTGGGAAAAGTAAAGGTTGTGCTAGTTACACAATGCCCTAGTATGCTGAGGCCACTGATAATTTTGAACGCTGCTTCACGTGCATATGGATGAAACAATAGGCCTACTTACTTTATTGTATATACTATGTATAATTCATTACAATGACTAATGTAAGTTACTAGTAGTGTATTGTACAACATACTCAACCCATCGCTACCTCATTGACTGGTGTTGTTGATGTAAAAAAAGAAAACTTGTTCTGGATGACCGCTGTAGCGGTTACATACAGAAACACTCGATTGAGTTTTAGAGTTTTACTTTCCCACACAATCTCCCTGAAATTGACAGCCCCTGAGTCATTCCGCACCCCTACACTCTTTGTCTACAGACCAACAACAGCTATACAACTTTTGCAGCGGAATGTTATCTTTTATCAATATAATACTTTCCAAGCTATTGCCATTCTCTTTACAATATAAACAGTCCACATTTATCAGCTTTATGCCTTTTTTTAAAAACAGTATAAAAGCATCGACAGACGTGAGCTTTATTGTTTAAATTTTTGGTTGTATTCGGCGAAATGCTTTAAAAAAAAGTTTGTAAATTTATTTATATTTTTATAGTCAACGGTGGATCATGTGACGAGAACAGCCAATCAAAAGACGAGGCTTCTGTTCGACCTTATGGTCGTTACAGGCTCTGATTCTACAAGTCTCTTGGTGCCAATAAATAGATGTCTGTACAGAACGTACATAACATGCTTCACCACTCGTCGTCAGGTCTCTTCCCTCTCCTGATACAAGCAATTATTCCCAAAGATCTCCCCTGAGCTGAGATTGAATTCTGACCAAGGTTGTGATTGACCACCCCCTCCCTCTATCTCCTACCCCCCCTCCACCCCCTTTTCTAATAAATATCAGCTGTACGCGAAATGTCCGGAAAATAAAGCCGTAACGACTTCCGCAGTTTCACAGAATATAGTTCAGTGACAGGGGAAGGAAATCGGTAAGGTTAAATGGGGAGCAAGACAGTCAGTTTAGCTGACAGACAGACAGACCGATTGGCATGCAGACAGACAAACATGTAGACATATCAGATGTATAGATAAATGTATAGATGTATTGTTAGATCAATAAATAATGGATGCATGGATACATTAATATGTAGAAATATAGATAATCGGATAGATTAGAGTAGATTAGATCTCAAATGTGTAAAGAAATCATTAATTCAGCAAAATGTTATGATGTTGGACGTTGAAAATGAATATGTTCTATTATTTCATTTAGTTTACTTTGTTCAGCTATATTATCTGCTATTATGAACTACCCCGTATAACACAGTTACAGTATAAATCATATGTTATGGGATATAAAGTCCATACCATGGTATGTCTCTCTCAAAGAAAGCTGAATGTATGTGTAGGGTGTGGGGAAGGGGGCGATTGGTAGATTTTTGAAGATAAGGGTGCCTCGCTAACAAAAGGGGGGCTCATTTGACGAAGATTAGCCCATGACGAATGGACGAGTGGCGTGTTGTACCCCGAGTCTTCCATCATAACGCCTCCGTCGTCAACAGATTTCACGCCCCGGCTAAAAAATTCGGGTTCCCAAATGAACAATACCTCTCCCACCACACGCACCAATGCACCCCCAGCAACCCGCACACCACCGCCACCGCTTATTGGAACGCGTGGTCAGGGTGCTGTAATATCGTTGCGGCGAGACTTAATTGCTTCATTCTGATCACCATTTTTTTCTTCAACTTAAATCCCTTGGCCTAAATCGAATTCTACGATTGTTTCAGTCGAACCCATTCTATGTAAAATTCTTGGTTACAAAAAGGCACCCCTCAAATATAATTCTACAACGCTTAACTACCGCACGTTTTTTAATATAAATATTTGCTGACTTTGCATATTGTCACCATTTCTTTATTATTTATGACGTCGATGTGACGTCCTCGGTATTTAAGGGGATATAATTTACTTTAAGTCCATGCTTCGTTTATTTCATATTAAAATCTCCTAAATTAATATAGGCAATATTAATTGTAGTTGTTTTTTAATAATAAATTTGTTAAGGAACCACGAGCCAAACAAAAACATTATAAGGAACTGTCAGGAAAAAAATTATGTAAAAGTTGGAAGAACCACTGTTTCAGAATCTGCTCGGCTACAATATATCCCAGACTATGTCAAAATAAACTTGGGCTACAGGGAGTTAAAAGGGATGGACACCATTGACACTGTAACAACAAGAACACAAAGGGAGATAATGCTTTCTTGTTACGTTGCATGAAAGTACTGGAAAAGCTTTAGAAATACGGAATTTCGAGCATCAAAAAAATCTTTGTATTTTAGGAGTTCATTGAAATTCTAAAGTCTAAAAACCCTGTGGCCTGCATATGTAAGCAGGAAGACTTACTCTGGTATTCAGTCACAGCATATACTTTTAATCAGGTTTTGTCAATCTAGCATGTCATCCAGAAATATACATTTAAGAAAAGATAGATCCCAAATAATGGCCCAGGCCGAAAACGTTTGTGTCACACAGTAAATTTATCTTATCAAGAATTGGATTCTATTAAGTCTTCGCATTATGAGCCGGGTGCCAACAATGTTAATGCTACTAAGCCAATTGCTGCCAATTATAAGGATTTAACCAAAACTTTTTTTTGGTTCAAATTCTTCTAATTGTTTTGTTTTGATGTAACAGTGCCTTAAAATAATAGGCTGTATTGATAGAAACTCAACTCTTTAATAAGTTATTTTATAAACAAAGCTTAAATTTAACAAAACGCGACTAACACGTTGAGTATTAATTAATTACCGCCTACTCAATTTTGATGTTAAAAACAGATTCCTCATAACTAATCTTGTAGCCTTTGTCTATTTCTAAAACACCAGAACTGGCCGTCAAGGTTGAAATCAATTGTCAAACACCAGCAAAAGCATGTATTTTGTTTACGGAAATGGGAAATGGACCGGAAGATCATTATCTCTTATGTTTGAATAGGTCAGGTCATTAAGACTTGTCAATTGTGTCAGTGAGTATAGTTTAGTTTTAGAAACACCAATAATTACGGTATAGTTGTAATGTGGCAGTAATATTGTTTAGTTTTATTATGCCAAATGGTCATAGTTTAGTTCTATTATATATTTGTGCCTAAACTTAGCACAGCTGTGATATTATAAAGGTTAGGGTTCAGGTACAGTACAGACAGAGTCCTTTACAATAACCTGTAGGGTCAATAGGTCACGAGCAAGGTTTGAATGAACCCACGAGTCATTGATTGATATGTAATGATGTTGTTTTTAAATCAAACATCCACTTTCGATTTTTCATTCCCCGTGCCTATTCAGAGCAGTGTTTTGATTTCTTATTCGTGGCTCTAAGTCCACCACTACCACCACCACAGCTTCCATGAGTTCACCGCCCCCTCCCCCACGCCCTGTATTAATTAACCCCTGCGAGGGACACAATAAGGCACTCAGTTGACAATCATCTGCCCCAGCGCCGCCACAATCTCTTTCTGGACTATTGTCCACCAATGGAACTACAATAGAGGCGTTCAATTGAAAAGCGTGAAAGGGCGAAGTGGGGGGGGGGAAGGGGAATTGGGGTGGGCAAAAAAAAAAGAGCCCCCGCATTTGGCTATTCAGAAAAAAATTTATTCGCAATTTAGTGTCCGTGTTGGCCTCAGGGTGTAGAGCCGACGGTCCTGGTAATGAGACTTGTACTGTAAAAGGGATGGGGTGGGGGGGGGGATAAAACACGACAATAAGCCACGGGTACGCGAAGAGCAGATCAAATGGACGTGGTCTATGGGCAGACCCTTATTTACTCCTACCAGCCATCATATTTGACTAGCCATACAGGTAGTACATGATCCAGGAGTATAGAACAAAACAACGCAAAAAAAAATAATACAAGGTATGTGCGGTTGGGTATATCGGGTGCAGGATGGGGTGGGAGGGGGGGGGTTTCGCGCGCCCCGTAATGTGGTCAACACGATACCGGGATTATCTTCTGGCGGAACGGTGGAATAAAATCTCCCCCCCTCCCCAAAGACACCGGGCCCGTTTTACTTGAACTTGGATATATGCCGAGGGCGCTTGGTGGATACCGAGTGACCTCCCTCCCACCCCCTCACTCTCTTCGCATTGCTGACCCGTATGTGTGACCTCCACAGGTAGTATTTTAATGATTCCATCTGTTTACCTTATCGTTTGTCAGTCTGAAAGAAAAAAAAAGGACGGATAACCCGATACTGTGAGATTGGAATTAAAACTACTAATACTACCGGTATTAGTGTATTAGTACAGACTATAGAGTCTACAGACCCAGGTTTGAAGATTTCTTATACAGGCGTAGCGATCTAATCTACATGTGTTGCCGCTAATGTAGGTCTCTACCAGTTAGACTATCACCAGCTTGGCGGTAAACTTCAGACGTGTAGTATTAAGTCATTAATTTAAATATGATTTAGGACATTCAGATGTGTATGTGTAGGTCTGGATGTGAATGTGCAAGTCTGGATGTGTATGTGAAAGTATGGATGTGTAATTCTGGATATGAATGTGTAAGTCGGAATGTGTATCAGTAAATCTAGATGTATATTGGTAAATCTAGATGTATATTGGTAAATCTAGATGTGTATTGGTAAATCTAGAATAAACTAAAAGGTTCGCTTTTCTGCAGTCTCTCTAGATGTGTGGGTTTAGTCTTCTCTATAATGTAAGGTGTTCTTAGTGCAGCTATTTGTATCGACGAATTCAAAGAGTTCCTTGTTTAAATATCAACCACCAAACTCCGCCCTCATAGGGAGCTAATAAATATCTTCTCACCTTCACCCTCCCGCAAACCTATGGGGCGTCCGCAGATAGGATTATTTATTGCTACCTTGTCCGATCTGAACTGGAGGTGTATGTTGCCATAGCTACATGTAGCCTTAGCTGCATTCTGCAAGTTTCTTGTCATTAATTGTTCTGTGTGATCCCGTGTGTATGTTGTGAGACCTACTTGTGTATGGCACGCCACATATGTCTGTGTGTGTAGCTTTATGTGTGTATGACACTCTACACGTGTGTGTGCGTGGTTGTATGCGTGTTTGTGTGTTTAAGAAAAAGACCCTGCTTAAGTCTGTGTGTGTGTGTGTGTCACTGTGCAGGACTGCACACTAATGTTTGTGTGTTGTATACTGTGTCCGAGGAATATCAACGAAGGTCGAACATCCGGTGGCCATTTTAAAGGTCATGTGTTCAAATCCTGAGAAACTACACGAAAGCGCAACCCATCAATGGAGTGCCTGCATTATGTTAGCGACACAATCCCGTTAGCGCCGAAACAGGCCAAAGCCGATGTTTAACTTTACAACAACAAAACAATGAAATAAGGGAAACTGTATGTAAAGGAAATATCGTGTTTTTATCGTATACTGTAATAATATAGGGAAGGGCTAAACTATAGAAAGCCCACATTCGTGTGTAACACATCATGATGTAAAAAGACAAATTGAAAAATAACACATACAGACACATACACACACACAGACGTAGATACACGACACACATACAGGCAGATCGAGTGAAATGATATGTGTTGACTTGTGTATTTAGCAGGCAAGGTGAAACTACACTGGCACTACGGCCCAGGTGACAGTCTCACACCTGCCCTATCCTTAATTCTCCCCCCTCCCCTCCACTCAAGTCAGTTGTGTCAACAGACAGCGCTAAAGCTTGGGTGAGGAGGCACCCCCCCCCCCACAATCCGCCTCAAAAGCCCCATACCACCCTTCTCCAACTCCACTTAGGTCAACATTTGTCTGACAGTATTTCCTGTCTCAATAACTTAAAAACTCGGAACAAGGTAAAGAGATAGACGCCTAGAGTTAGCGCCCCTTTTCTATTTTCTTTTTTTTTTTGTTCTTTCCCTTTGAGGAGAAAGTGTGGTGAAGGGAGGTGAAGGGAGGTGAAGGGAGGTGAAGGGAGATTTCATTCAAATGAAAGAATGACAGAAAAGAAGGGACAAAAAAGGGCGACTAGAGACAGAGAGGGTTGTTAGAATGTGACAGATTTCTTTTTCGGAATTCAACTTCATTGTGAACAATTCGAATTCCGATTTTATTTACGCAGATTCTTTTTTTAAAGGCAGAATATTTAAGAGACATAATGCAAGTTCCCATGTTTCTAAATATATAATATATATCAATATATAGGTCGATCAGTTTACCTTTCACTTACTCGATTAGTGAAAGTAAGTATAGATCTATAGACTACATATTATTTATTCATAATGATTATAATAGAAGCAAATCCAGTTATGTCCCCTATAAATTGGAATAAAGCACTGACACATACATTTATTGATTAAATGTGCGTGAGTGTTTTTTTACTACGCTCTTAACTTCATACGAATATATGGTAGCTTATAGTCAAAGAGTTCAACATATTATATTTTCCGAATAAAGGTGGCACAGTTTATTTTGCAATTAATTTTCTATGCGATTTGTAATAGACAAAGTCTCATCTTATATAGATCAGGGATAAATGAATGATTTATCCCATGAGGGGTCGTGCTGGAGTTTAATGAGGGATCGTCCCGTGACAACTGGCTAATGTAGGCCCTATATAGTGATCTAATCACACACAGACATATTTCGTGTAAACATAATCTTTATATTCATGCAATATTTAGGCCTTTTAATTTATAATAATTTATAGTTAACAGTTGACGTCTTCAAAAAAAAAAGCATTATAGTAGGTACAATCAGAAGAGGGATAAAGAGTGGAAAAAAAAAAAAGTCGGAAAGATAATACTAGAGATTGGACGGGATTGGGGCTAGTCAACGCCATGACATGGTCATTGTGCAAAGTGAGAAAACACAAACCTGTCAATAAAATGCGTCAATATTGTTTTTATTGAGTCCAGGGATAACTGAACCGTGACCAGGAGCGGAGGTTTGACTCCTGTCCTAGGCAGAGCCGCGCGAGGAATGCGAGAGAAACGTCCGCAAGTAAGCCAGGAAGAAATCCCCACAGCGTGTGGCTCGCATTGTGTTCCTGGATGCTTGCACTATGTGAAGAAAAAAAGCCAAAGGTTGATGGAGTGGCCTCTCCTGATCCTGGTGATGTGATGAGGGAGAAGGGAATAGTTTCTCTGATCTTGTCACAAACTGCGCGAGACGTGCTCCTCTGCCCTTCCTCTTCTACCTCCCACCTGCTCTAAGAGCCCGACCTGTATGAGTTTAAATTTGCATCCAGCAAAGAACAGGTAGGCTACAACAGGATCCGCGAACTGTCCTAGTGCTAGCTTGCAGCTAACCTAGCCAGTTCACCGCCGCGATAAGAAACGCTTACGGAGCCACTAGCCCCCCCCCCCCCCCCCCACTTCTCCTCCCTGCTCTCGCCCATTGGACGATTTGACACCGTGCTATTAACGTATACCTACAAATAGAATCTCGCTAGCCATCTTTAATCTCAAACGACAACCCACTATAACATTGTGTTTACTTCATATAACGTCTCCAATGGCACAGTCATCACGGCCTAGATGTCGAGAAATACACTTTGCTGCAATAACCCATTTCAATATCCAATGTCACCATGTGAACGTTTTTCTTATCCTGTGATGGCACAATGTTATAAAGCATCCTTTAATCTCCAATAATAGCATGTTAATCTCTAATGAAATGTTAATGTGATTAATTTTCAATGAAACCAAGTTAAATTCCTTAATCTCCAATAACATCAAGTTCATTTCCTCAATCTCCAATGCTACCAGCCCCTAAATTGACAAAAGGTCGTACCGACGCCAATCTCTAACCAACTCTGAATCTCTAATAAATGCTACCTGACATAATTAAGACCATCACTATCTACAGCCAACCTCAAGTGAATCCCAAGCTGTTACACTTAACACCGTTGGTAAATTAGGACTACTACAACCGCGCAACAACTTCTACTACTACACAGAGTACAACCGGAACGTGTCAATGACCTGCTCACGGAGCGTCGATTTATTCACGGCTAATCACGTGACCTGCCGGCAGCCTCTTGTCATGGGAACAGTTCATCAACACGAGTTATTGCCCATTAGATAAAATCATACGCTAGTATTAGCGGCCCCTTGATTGATTCGCTTATTGACGGAATCCAAGCGCGGGACAGGGTTATGTCTCCTGTCGTTATTACCCCCTCCCTTCCCTCCCTCCCCCCCACCCTCTCCCCCACACACATTCACACTCCCACTCCCACACAGACAAAAGCAGCTCACACTGACAAACACGTGCACACACACACATTTCAGGCCTCACACTTCTTTGGATATTCCCGATCTTCTAAAAGTATTGGCGTCCATGACATTCAAGCGTCTGCCAACGGTGCTAATTTTATACCAATTTATCCCCCCTTTGTTTTTAAATCATGGCCCAGAATTCCATATTATTTGTTCTTTCTTTTCGTGGTGTGGGAACCTCCCGAGATTGCAAGGGCCCTCCAGAACATTGACCGACCTTCCCCCTTTCCAAAATATTTGTCCAGTTAATGGGCTTGCTGATTACCCAATCAATGCTAACTTTACCCACGTATATGTCTAGGTGTTTCTGTTTCGCGGCTCGTGTACTTCCTTTCATGGCCCAGTAACCCGGAGGTAAACATCCCACCAAGTCAACACGATACAAATTTTAACAAGTGCTTGCAAAGATCAATGCTACGGCTTAGAACCGCATTGAAGCTATTGTTAACCTTTTTTTTCTTTTGCGTGTTCCCAACTAACGTAGACATGAACAAGGTGAAGGGGG
This sequence comes from Anisus vortex, assembly GCA_949126835.1. Taxonomy (NCBI): domain Eukaryota; kingdom Metazoa; phylum Mollusca; class Gastropoda; family Planorbidae; genus Anisus; species Anisus vortex. The sequence continues at coordinate 17,420,394 of OX421494.1, forward strand.
AATAGAAGGGGAGGCGGTAATGAAGAGGGAGGGAGGGAAGGAGGGGGGAGGGTTCGCTAATGTAAGAAGTGGAAATTCCATATGTGTCAGATGTAATGTAGTGTGCGAAAGTATTTGTGAATGAAGGGCGGATAACAATTTGCTTGAATTAGACATCCAGCGTCTTCTCTTTGTTATTTACTTCCCTTTGGTTTGCCATGGAGTTTTGTTAACAGTTTTGTACTAGACTTAGCAGGTGAAATGAAAGGAGAGAAATGATTCTATAACAAGAGAAGAAATGTTCACAAAGTATAAGAATGTAACTTTGTGTATTGCTACTTGGTTTGCAGGTTGAAACGATGGGAGGTTTAGACAAATAGAAAAGAAATAAAAGATATAAGGTGTGGTAGAAAAGGAGGGCAGGGCGGTCTCGCAGATCAGATTCTAAGCAAAACTTTTTAACCCTTCCCGTACCGACCTACTTCTATCTATGCTGCCCAGCGTTCACCATTAACCAGAGTCCGGATAATGGAGCTGGGGGTGGAATACAGCTTCTGTTGCGTAATGCCAACGTTCAAACTCCTAAACCTAATTGAACGACAACCCGTTCCAAGGAAACAAAATGTCACAATGACCTCAACCGTGAACAACAAGAAAGCCCAACAGGTGTTTCACCAAAGACAAATTTGATCTGGAGTGTGTGTGTGTGTGTGTACTTTATTTGTTAGTTTCCGTGTGTACAACGAGCTGTTGGTCTTTGTACAAGTCAAATTGACCGTGACTTTTACTAAGCACCATTTCCCTGTAACCAATCTGTACAAAGTAACAATGAAATAACAACACAGGTAAATCCCCCCTCCCCCTCTCCTTAACGTCCGTGACCAAGACATGACCATTGACAATCTGGAGGCTTTCAATGACCAAAGCATCCATCCATCATTCGGGTGTCGTTATTCATTCGACCAGGCTATTACGTGCGACTAAATCTCCTCTCAGCTTGAGCCCAGTTTTGAGCTTTAAATCAATGTTTCTTTTCTAGTTTTATACCTGAGCCCAATTTGAACTTTCTTTAGATATATATATAATTTTATTGCCGGCGAATCAACGAATTGAGTGTTTGCTTTGTGCACAGCAAATGATCTCAACAGAATCGATGCTTTCAAATATTTGAATATGTGGATGTTGGCATTTCATATTTGTAAAGGTATGAGCATAAATAGAAATGTCGCCTATATAGAAATTTCTAAGAGGTTGACAAACTTCAAGTGTTAGTAAAACGACTATTGTAAATAAACGTAGTGTAAAAACAGCACGTGTCCATATTTTTTAAATCAAGGATTAAAAGAAAACCTAGATGTGTGGACAACATTTGAAAACATATTGAAGATTATATAACAAAAACGATTATCCTAGTTCATATTTTATCCTTTAGCACAGGGGTCTCCAAACTTTTCAACCCGTGGGCCGCAATAGCTATTACACAGCAGTTCGGGAGCCGACTATCCACTCGAGGTCCAAATAAAAAAGAATGAAAACATGGATGTGGTTTTTAATTATTTATTTAATCTTTTTTTATTCAGTTCTTTTTTTAATAACAATTGATAAACTAATACACCTGTGTTAGTGGGAATGGTGAAATTGTTTCATGGATATCAAAATAGCAGATATTTCTGGTAAATAAAAAGTTCTCAACGGGCCGGATGAGAGAGCCTCGCGGGCCGCATCTGGCCCGCGGGCCGTAGTTTGGAGACCCCTGCTCTAGCTGAACGAACTGATACATATCAGGGATGCTGGTGCTCATTAAAATGATGGTTGGAAACAAAAAAAGTTTATTAAAATGGATCGAAACATAAACCCTGACAAGTTGGTAATACTTCGTTGCTAAATTGACATAGCATCATTCACCAAGGGAATTTATGTTCCAAGTTCCTTAAAGTGAGCTATGTCATGAATGAGGTCATCAAAACAGTGAATTTTTTCAAGCTGAAGTTGCTTTATCACTCCGTCAGTTACAATAATTTGTAAAGTATTTGGAATCAAGAGTAAAAAGGCGTTGCGTTTTATGCAGATGGCTGGACACGCGACGAAATGCCGAGAAGATATTTTAATTAGAATTTATCTTTGGAACTTTGCATTTCTGGTCGATATAGTAATCAATGTAAATGATGTTTATATTTTTCGTCTACACAAGAAAAGATAAATCTATTAATAACGACGTATGGTCTTTATTTCCGCATTCCAAATGAAACTACTGCTATGTGAACAGCATTTCAAGACTGGAACTTTCACTCACTTTCCTACATTGTTATTGAAACTAAACTTCCGACAAGAAACGGGCAGATATCCGTTGATATCCAACATGAACCTTGAGCTTTGAAAAAAAGATTTCTAGACATATCGTGGACATTTCCCCCACATTTTCAACGGTATTCACTGTGAGCTTATATGAGAATTTATTAACATAGATTTTTACAACTGGGGCACTGAGAATTGTGTTATAATGCACAGTGAAAAGACAAGTTCCATCATGTTCGATTCAGTAGAACTTTACCAAAGATATTTATAAAAAAAATATCTACTGAATTTAACAAACAAGCTCATTTTGTTTTTTTAGAAACGCAGCTTTTTAGTCGAATCTCATTGTTAGAAAACGGATCTTTGGTGTGCATTGGGAAATCTGTTTGCGTGTAGCAACAACATCAGTGCATATCGACATTGATGCATTGAGTTTTGACTCCACCCTCCAACAAACAAGTTATATATTTATTTATTTTATTAGCATAATAAATCTAATTTAATAAATATGTTTAGATCTAGCAGTTTCTTAGCTTTGTAGCATTGAAAAAAAAAATGTTTTTCTTGTTTGTTTAAAAAAAAAAAAAAAAAAAAAAAAGCACTTGGCTGTAGCCTAAGGTCCGAAAGTAAATGTCATTTCTAAAATCTGAAAATCTGACCCGGCTGCTGACAAGGTTGGTCACCCATTTGTTAAAAAAAAAAAAAGGTCTTGCAATTCACAGATTTTCAGAGAAAACTACTCCAATATAATGTTGGTGTACAGTAGATTTATCCAATAAATACATTCAGCTAAACATAGTTTATGGTGTACAGTAGATTTATCCAATAAATACATTCAGCTAAACATAGTTTATGGTGTACAGTAGATTTATCCAATAAATACACTCAGCTAAACATAGTTTATGGTGTACAGTAGATTTATCCAATAAATACACTCAGCTAAACATAGTTTATGGTGTACAGTAGATTTATCCAATAAATACATTCAGCTAAACATAGTTTATGGTGTACAGTAGATTTATCCAATAAATACATTCAGCTAAACATAGTTTATGGTGTACAGTAGATTTATCCAATAAATACATTCAGCTAAACATAGTTTATGGTGTACAGTAGATTTATCCAATAAATACATTCAGCTAAACATAGTTTATGGTGTACAGTAGATTTATCCAATAAATACATTCAGCTAAACATAGTTTATGGTGTACAGTAGATTTATCCAATAAATACATTCAGCTAAACATAGTTTATGGTGTACAGTAGATTTATCCAATAAATACATTCAGCTAAACATAGTTTATGGTGTACAGTAGATTTATCCAATAAATACATTCAGCTAAACATAGTTTATGGTGTACAGTAGATTTATCCAATAAATACATTCAGCTAAACATAGTTTATGGTGTACAGTAGATTTATCCAATAAATACATTCAGCTAAACATAGTTTATGGTGTACAGTAGATTTATCCAATAAATACATTCAGCTAAACATAGTTTATGGTGTACAGTAGATTTATCCAATAAATACATTCAGCTAAACATAGTTTATGGTGTACAGTAGATTTATCCAATAAATACATTCAGCTAAACATAGTTTATGGTGTACAGTAGATTTATCCAATAAATACATTCAGCTAAACATAGTTTTGTGTAAAATGAAGAGAGTGGGTGGGCACGAGGTAGTCTAAGTTTTTGTATTTAAATAAAACACAAACCGAGAAATGAGACACACAAAAAGAAACATAACAACGTGTCAGGAAAGAAATGGCTCCCACAATGCAACTTTCAATATTTACCCAGCACCTCCTGTCTTCCCGGCCGCCTCCCATTGGTTTAGGATTATCACGTGAGCATATGTCAAATAGTTGACCACGGAAAGGGAAGGGTTAATTCGGTGGACAAACTTCAACCTAATCTCCCCAACAGTAGGAGGGGGGTTAATAAAAGAACATTAAAAAACAAAAAGAAATAAAAAATTGACGGAAACGGAGGAAGTTGAGAGGGGGGGGGGAAGAGTCAGAAAAGGGGATTTTTTTTTCAGAGTGGGAGATTTTTTAAATGAATGAAAATAAGGGCGGGTTTATATTTAACCGAAATATTTTGTTATAAACTCAATTTTTTATGTATAATCCCCTTGTGTAAATGTTTGACATATTGACATCATTTCACTAAGGTGACAATATACACAGGGACGGCTTTAGATTGGACAGTCAGACAAAGGCTGCTACATATTCATTCACACATAGATTTATGGCCATTCCTATCCGGGACAAACTCACTAACCGGCAGGTGTGTGTGTGTGTCTATTCTACGGGTGGATTAAAGTGGATTATGTGGATATATTGGATTTTTTTTTGTTGTTATTGTGTGGATTAACGCAATAAAACAGATACAGAAGACTTCGAGAGACAGATTGGTCTGGATAAGATTGGAATAGATTAAGTTGATTTGACGATAGTTTGATAACAAATAACAAATTGAAAAAGAATAAAAAGGTATTTAAGGCTAAATAGACATACCAAAAATTTAATAGAAGTCGCTGATAAACAGACAGACAAGTTAAAACATAAATAGTAAAGTTAAGTACCCTTCAGACCAAACAGCGTTCACCAGTTTCTGTGGCAACAGGGAATGTGTGGCCAGCACAATGCCCAGCCGCCGTTACTTTACCCCAACTAATATCAGGACCCCACCAGTATTCGAACCCAGCACCTTCGGATCGCCACTTGAACGCGCTGCCGCTCGACTACTGTGCCCCATAAAACATAAATAAACATACACTTTACGTTGCTCATTGATTACTTCGCACCGTCTAAGGGTCACGAAGGGAACTCATTCAAAAAATTGTCACGTGTGACGTATTTCTTGTAAAAGATGCCATGCATCACGTTATTCTTGTTACAGCTACCACGCATTGACAATTCTTAACGATTATGCATGCATAAAAGGTAAAAAAGAAGAACATTTCCGGTCTTATTCGATCATTTGCTTCGAAACATGTCTGTGTGCTACGTTACTGGTTGTACGAAAATATGCAGAGAATTAAATTTTATTTCATTTCCAAAAGATGGCGCCAAAAGAAAACGATGGATTGTGAATGTCAGATTTGAAGAATCACCTCTTTATAATCCCAAACTAATTGCTTGATGCAAAAGAATTTTCTTGTTGTTTTTTATGAATCTCCGCATTGTATTTTTTTAATTACCAAGGACGCAACTCTTGACTAACTTATATTATAAACAAAAGCTACATTTAGCCTAACGCGACTAACACTTTGAGAATTTATTATCGCCTACTCACTTTGATGTTAAAAACGGATTCCTCATAACTAATCTTGTAGCCGTTGTATATTTCTAAAAGACCAGAACTGGCTGTCGATGTTGAATCAATTGTCAAACAGCACCAAAAGCATGGTTTTTGTTTTCGAAAATGACGTTAAATTTCACCGGAAGTTCACGATCATTCCAGTTCAAAAGGTCACACATAATTAAGACTTGTCAATGACGCTATCTTTGTCAGAGCTGTCGTTTATTAAGTTATTCTTATCACGTCTGTCATGTATGACGCTATTTTGTCACGGCTGTCATGTATGACGCTTTTCTTGTCACGGCTGTCATTTTTTAAAGTTATTCTTGTCACGGCAGTCATGTATGACGCTATTTCTGTAAGGATGTCATGTATGACGCTTTTTTTTTGTGATTTTCGATTATATTGAATGTCCTAATGTCAGTCGTGTACGTACCAGTAATGTGGCGGCACTTTTTCAGAAATCCATGTCGCAAAGTAATGGGTAGTTTTCTAAGACACTAGAGTGAGTAACTCTTCGCCGAAGAAGCAAACAGGATGCATATAAAATAATAAGGACCATTGGATATACAGTCTTAAGTCTCATATGTTTTGAATGAGATAAAATGTCATTGCACTTCGATGACATCAAGCGTGATAGCATTATTATTATGGCAGGTAACTGTGAGAATATATATATATTTGGTGGGTTTGTGTGACTTGAATTACTATAGTTTTGTACAAGTGGATAGTGGATAGTGAATAAAATTTATTGGTATAAAGGGAGGGGGGAGGAGGGGGGTCTATTTCAGAGGTTTCGGTCAAAATTTGATTTAAATAAGTAGTCGAAATACGATCGGTGTTGCGGTATTTCTGCCAATAAACACATACAATGTGTCGATAAACACATACAGTGTGTCGATAAACACATACAATGTGTCGATAAACACATACAATATATCTATTGGACCATTATATATAGAAGATGGACTCACCCACACATTCGTTGGCCTCTCTACCAGATGCCCGCTGCCAGGGTCTGTCGTAGTGGAACACCTGGCACTTCTCGCAGTCGTGGCCCGCCGTGTTGTGCTTGCAGTCGCAGGCGAGCCGGCCGTCTTTGCCCGTCACGCAGCTGGAGGCGTGCCCGTTGCACTTGCACCTACCGCCCACGGCGAAGTCCGAGAGGGAGTAGTAGTAGCTCTTCTTGGCGCCCTCGTCGTCCTTCACCTCGTCGCCCAGGGTGTTCAGCTTGTGGAACTCCACCCGGATATCAGTGGCCGTGACCCAGTCCTGGAGGACGGGGCTGTTCTCGAAATCCTGGCCCGACGGCCGCCCTTCCAGGGTAGAGTAAGCCACGCGGGCCCCGGTGAACGGGTCGATGTTGCTGTAGGCCTCGGAGCACAGCGCCTCCTGCTCGTTGGCCTTGGTGGCTTGCGACCTTGGCGGCTTGTTGTACATCTTCTTGCAGTCGTTGGAGTAGTACTGGAAGGGTGTCCACGTTTTGCCGTAGTCCACACTCTTCAGTATCGCCATGGAGTGGGGGCGGGCAGAACAGAATTGTAAACTGTAAGAGAGAAATAAACAACAATGCTCTGAGTTCAATTAGAATGAGGCAAAACTCTATCAAGCAAATGCGCAGCACTAAGACCTGGTATTACGCTAACGCCAAAGTAGGTGTAATATTGAAGCTAGTTCTCAAAGCATGTTATGGTTTGCTTTTTTTTTTTAAACTTGGAAATACGCTCGTTGGATGGAATCCTAACGGTTATGTATTCTGTAACTCGTCAGCGCATAGAACTGCCATCTACGGGATATGCGCTATACAAGCAATATTATTATTAGTATTATTATTATTATATCATCTCCAATCAAAGAGACTCAATGCAAATGCTAAATCTGCCAACAGACCACATAAAGTACTATATTATGTGGGGATAACCGGACATATTACGTAAAAAATACCACAATGACATCAAATGTAAAGGTCTCTTAAACCGGACGAGCCTTTCGACTCTGAGTAGGGTTGGTCTGAGTGGGAATAAGACCCTGGCCGAGGCATGGCGATGGGGCATGCAGCATAGTAGGACATATTAGACATATGCACTACACCGTTTCTCCCTTACCAAATTCACCCCGGATCATGAACGACGCGGTGTTACCTGGTACCTGTTACCTAATTAGTGACTAATTAGTGTTTGAAAGGCATTTAATGTTAAGGAATAGTTTTGTTCGAATCAAACATGGTCTTAAAATATTTCTTCGAGACAAAAAAAAATTTAAATATATCATGGGACACCAATATTTGAAAGGTTTCTTCCGAATCGAATTTCCGGTTTTCGTATAACATCCCTAGCTTTACTGACCTGATGTACGTCATAACATCCCTAGCTTTACTGACCTGATGTACGTCATAACATCCTTAGCTTTACTGACCTGATGTACGTCATAACATTCCTAGCTTTACTGACCTGATGTACGTCATAACATCCCTAGATTTACTGACCTGATGTACGTCATAACATCCCTAGCGTTACTGACCTGATGTACGTCATAACATCCCTAGCTTTACTGACCTGATGTACGTCATAACATCCCTAGCTTTACCAAGACCACCGTAAGTATTTACGATGGTCTTGGCTTTACTGACCTGATGTACGTCAACTCAAACTTTTTGTCCAAGCTGAGAGTCAGCGTGACATTGGCAGGGTACTGGACGGCGCTGTAGGTCTTGGACATCCAGCATGTCACGTTGCTAGGGTTATTGAGGTCAGTCAGGAACTCTGGCGGAAAACTGTACTTGGGGTTGCTGGCATCGCAGACGAAGCAATGTCTGTGGAACGGAGAGGAGAGTAAAAAACAAAAATCAAGATAGAGTTACCTCGCTTTGTGAGTTTATTTTCGGAAACTCCGTATTTTTTTAAGGGGGTTTACGGCACTAAAAATAGACGTTAACATTTTCAGACATAAAGACTGCCAAGTGATTTATATACTGTGTAGAAATAGCATTACAAATAGGTTTGATATAATATATATTTTAAGATACTACACACTCAGCGAACTGGCTTATTGGCGGTAGGCGGTAAAACTTGACCCCATTTCACCCATAAAATGGAATATAAAAAACAACATCAACCACAAGTGTACGTACCATCACCATAGCCATGAAACTTGAATTCTTTATAGACAATCTTTGGGTACCGGGTTTTATATTTAAATATGGTTTCGTATTTGCTTGTTAAAAATTGGTAGATAGATAGATAGATAAATAGATAGATAAATAGATAGATAAATAGATAGATAGATAGATAGATAGATAGATAGAAGGATAGACAGATAGACGATTAGACGGACAGATTGATAGATATGTAAAGAGTTGTATACGGAGAGACATACCTCGTAATTTCTCCACTTTTATCTTTAGAAGATTTACAGTAATGGTCCGGTTCCGCTCCGCACGTGCTGGATGCCTCCACGCGCTTCCCAAACGCCGCATTCACAAAGTCCGGCACGCATCGTTTTGGTGTGCCGTTATCGTTGTAGCAAGGTTCGGAATTGACCCCCTTGCCGACAAATTGGTCATGTAGCTTCATTCTGCTTGCCCTAACGGCTGCCTCACCACATAGCACCAGCACAAACAGGAAGCTCAAAGATAAGGGCATGTTGAGTTTTTTTAATGGAATGGAACACTCGTCAAGAAACAATAATGGAAGAAAAAACAAACAGACGAAGCAAATATAAATTAGTTTTAGTTTGCTTTAGAGGATTTTCATTCTTGATTCTTATTTGTTCAACTTTTCCTTAAAAAAATGTTTTTTTCCTATGACGACGTGTGTTTTGACAGTTATAAATGACGCGAAGGTGCTGACGTGGAATCGTCTGGTTTATGTCGTCACGACAGCTGCCATGGCGGATATAACGTCATCACACCGGAAAAGGACTTCCCAATGACGTCCTGTCACATTCAAGCGAAGTTATTGCAGGAATCAATAAATATCTGAAATATAAAAGGAAACGTAAAAAAAAATATTGAGAAATAAATAATAATAAAAAAAAGACAGAGAATTAAATACATCGATGGCCTTCTGTTTTAAACCCCATTCAAGCAGTTACAGTGTGCAAGGGCGTGGCGCTGAAACGTTTGCCCTGGGGCGCCACATAAGCTTGTAAAGGCACTGTTGCCCACACATTTATTTTAATACACACCAGACAATTGCCCACACATTTATTTTAATACACACCAGACAATTGCCAACACATTTTTTTAATACACACCAGACAATTGCCCACGCATTTATGTTAATACTAAAGCAGACAATTGCCCACACATTTATTTTAATACACATCAGACAATTGCCCACAGTCTAATAATGAGCCGAAAATGTTATTATTTGGTACAACACCTTTTTTTTGCACTTGCCCAAGGACTGAACGCATTACACACAAAATAGCTGCCACAGCGAATAATGTGAGTATGCACTTAAGTATGCCCACACATATCCCCCAGAATGCACCTAACAGTTGCCCGACCTGTTAATAAAAACATTTTAATGTCTTCAAGAAACCAATTTTTGTTTCTCTCCCTCCATCCACCTTTTTTCCAAGTCGAAATCTCAAAGCCGTCAGTAAATGAGTTTAAAGTGATGCATTAAGATGTGTATCAGTTGTGCCTTGAGGCTTGCAGCAGCAGCTAAAGTGGAACCACTTGTAGGTCTACAGAAGAGTGTAGACAAGCAAATCAATACATTTCTCAACACCGTTCCCAGAGACCGGATGTGACCTACAGTATTATCTCCCATCTCCACGTGGTTGGGGTTTGTTTTTTTCAAGAAAGGAAAAAAGTTACTTTTCATACACACACACACGCTTATATACAAACACACCGTTACAAAAAGACAATTGGGAAAAGAGTGGGGTAGGGGGAGAGGAGACGACACTTCTGGTGGGGGCGTTGTCTCCGTGTGATAAGGATAACGAGAGGTGTCATCACCCTAGGTGTCTGTACAGAAGGTGTCTAGAAGTTTGGGAATGCTGTGACAGGTGTCCATGATTTGAACCAACGCACAGCACACACACACAAATTATTGCTAAACCATCTCAGTAGGTGGTATATGCTTGTGTGTGCTGGGAAGATAAAATACTTTTTTTCTATTTTGTTCTGTTCAAATAATTACAAATAAAACTAAGCTAAAGAACACAAGAATGTGTGTGTATGTGTGTGTATGTGTGTGTGTGTGTGTGTATGTGTGTGTGTGTGTGTGTGTGTGTGTGTGGTACTAGATGGGAAAGAGGGGGGGAACACTGGTAACCCTTTCATAACTTTTTTTTGTTGTTTTCGCTAAATATGTGCTGTAAAAAGTCTATATTGATATCAATGTTTTATACCTTTTGTAACGATTATGTTTCCTATAATATATTTTCGACTCCATACTGTATCTATATACTTTCCATTCCGCACTGTGCCTACGTTATCTATATGTTTTCCATTCCGCACTGTGCCTACGTTATCTATATGCTTTCTATTCCGCAATGTGCCTACGTTATCTTTATACTTTCTATTCCGCAATGTGCCTACGTTATCTTTATACTTTCTATTCCGCAATGTGCCTACGTTATCTATATACTTTCTATTCCGCAATGTGCCTTCGTTATCGATATACTTTCTATTCCGCAATGTACCTACGTTATCTATATACTTTCTATTCCACAATGTGCCTACGTTATCTTTATACTTTCTATTCCGCAATGTGCCTACGTTATCTATATACTTTCTATTCAGCAATGTGCCTACGTTATCTTTATACTTTCCATTCCGCAATGTGCCTACGTTATCTATATACTTTCTATTCCGCAATGTGCCTACGTAATCTTTATACTTTCCATTCCGCAATGTGCCTACGTTATCTATATACTTTCTATTCCGCAATGTGCCTACGTTATCTATATACTTTCTATTCCGCAATGTGCCTACGTTATCTTTATACTTTCCATTCCGCAATGTGCCTACGTTATCTAAATACTTTCTATTCCGCAATGTGCCTACGTTATCTATATACTTTCCATTCCGCAATGTGCCTACGTTATCTATATACTTTCTATTCCGCAATGTGTCTACGTTATCTTTATACTTTCCATTCCGCAATGTGCCTACGTTATCTATATACTTTCTATTCCGCAATGTGCCTACGTTATCTATATACTTTCCATTCCGCAATGTGCCTACGTTATCTTTATACTTTCCATTCCGCAATGTGCCTACGTTATCTATATACTTTCTATTCCACGATGTGCCTACGTTATCTATATACTTTCTATTCTGCAATGTGCCTACGTTATCTTTATACTTTCTATTCCACAATGTGCCTACGTTATCTATATACTTTCTATTCCGCAATGTGCCTACGTTATCTATATACTTTCTATTCCGCAATGTGCCTAAGTTATCTATATACTTTCCATTCCGCAATGTGCCTACCTTTCGATATCCATTTCTATACTGTCCTTTGAAACCTGTTCCATTTATTCTCAGCAAACAACCAATAAAGATACAGCCAGATGTCAGAAAGTAGGAAGGAAGGAACAATTTCATAAATTTCATACGAAGGAAGGAACAATTTCATCTCTCTCCATCCCACAGGTAATGTATATAAAAACGATGAAAGGTTGTTTTATTATCAACCAATAGCACCAGACTAAGATGTTGAGAGTTGTTAATACGTAAGATGTCTAGATCTATTTGTAAATAATTTTCTGCACTTGGAGCAAAAACTGACCCTCAGCCCTGGGTGTAAATAAAATAATGTTTAAATTCATCAATTTGCTTTGGTCGTTAAGGATATTCGCTTTGATATTTTTTATATGTATCGTGTTCAATTTTTCCACGTGGCGCAGTGCCCCCCCCCCCCCCATCCTTCCCTACACGTTTCCAACCTTGTCTTCTTTATTTGTTTACGTTTTATTTAAAAAGTTGGAGAAATTATAATTATTCTTAAGACAGTTATATAGACTTACAAGATTTTTTAATTTTGTTATGATTCACAATGTAAGGTCTATACACCTTTAAATAAAGGTTATGAACTTTTCTATGTATTCATTTTGGCCATTTTATGCTGTTATACTGAATTGTTATTATTTGGGCTTTAAATAGAAATTTTGCTTTTGTGTTTTTGTTGTTTTTTTGTTGTGTTTTTTTGCTGCGTCAGTGTTTTGTTCTGACTGTGTTTTGTCTTTAATATTTTTAAAACCTTATTCATGAGAATAATTATAAGCCTACATTTTGCCTCTTAGCGTAGGACTCAACAATCTTTTATATAGGCCTAGGAATGAGCGTCTCAAGCATATGAGATGCACCTGGGCCGAAAACGAGAATTTAAAACATTGAACTATTTAATTCATTTATTTCTTTTTAAAATCCAACTATAGATAATTAGATACAGTATTATTTTAAAACTAGATTTTGGGTGAAATAGTGACCAGCTCAGAATTAACAAAGACTATAATATTAATGATTTAATATTTCTGCTATTTGATGACTCGAATGACTTCTTTTCGGAATTCCCGATTCCCTTTTGTACTGTGCACTTCCTTTTTTTTTAATCGCTTTGATTTTCTCAATGAAAAATTTTAATTAAAATCGAAAGTTGTATACAGCGAAAACATTTAGGCAAACATAGGAGCGTAGAATTCATTTAAGACAGCGTTCTTGGATGCGCACGGAAAAAGAACCTATAAACTCTAAAAATAGAGCAAGCGGTCCATCTTATTAGTCTTTGGAATCAGCCAGCTTTCCCTCACCTATAGTAGGCTACACGACCCCCTCCAATGAACCGTGAACAATATTTGATTTGCCACATAATACATAATTACAATAATAAAGGCATAGTCACACCTTGCACTATTCCCGTCCTCGTACAATTTTGTTATATTCTCCACCACCCACCTCTTTTTTCATCTTTGCCCTCTACCGCCCTTATCTTGCACTGTTCTCCTTCCTCCACCCCCCAACCTTGTAATCCTCGTTACACCACAAATGAAGGGAGTCCTTGAACCCGTTTAGATTTATGGGTACTGGACCTCAATTTTTGGGGTGGGGAAACACATTTAAAAGCGGATTGGCTTTGTGCTGGTCACACAATCTCCATAGTAGGCCTATGTATATGGCGAAGTCCAAGAATTAAACTGCCACAACGCTATGGAACCAATCAGTCGGAAAGTTTTAACTAGGTTTCCTTTTCTTAAGTCATTGCTTTTACATTCAAACACATCTTTTTTATTTAGGTTGTTACTTTTATGCAAATTTTTTCTCTTGGTCTAGGTCGAAGTTTTTTTTATATCATAGTGTATTGTTACGAAACGTAAATTCCCTACATTGTAATGTTAATAAACCAACTAAATCATTTAAGCGAATTGCGTTTAAACGATATAAAATATTTCTCAGCTCACGGTTTTCCCCGGGTTTTTCCTAACCTAATTTGAGCATTATTGTTTTTTTATTAACCTCGATAAAAACATGAACTGTGCATGCACCTACAGCGTGTCAAGGCCGTCCGGTCTCTCCTTATTTTGTTAGGGCATTATTGTTTGTTCTTAATAAAAAACAACCTGATCACGCAGTCAACATGCAGGCTTGATTAAAATATTCGTGTCACTAGGCTGTCTGGTTTTTCCAACGATTGACCCGTAATATATTTCTACGCGATTCGACCTTTTAGTCAGTTCTTGGCTTGCATTCGATCTAGTAACATCAAATATTCTCCGCTCTGAGTATCGTTTCTATTTGATTTGTATGATGGAAAATTTATTGTTCTACTATTAACTACAATGCTATATGTTCATTGAGGATATTCATTACTAATTGGAATATGTGTATTTCTTGATTGTGTATATAATATTATTTGGATTCCTATTGGATTGATGTTGTAAATTAAACCAAATTTATCGTTGCTTTCTACACAACTTGGTTAACGTCAATATTTCAAAGTTATCTACATGTGTGTATGTGTAATATTTATTCAACTATATTAATAATCTACACTACCACTCAACATCGAGGTTCTTGCTGTATAATATGAGCCACATAAATAATTATACACGAAGTAAATCAACTGAAAACTCTAAAACTACGCTATGTGAATTGCCAGGGGATACTAAGAACCACGGAATACTCTAGACAACTACAAATAAACTTCAGAATGATATAATAAGATCTTCACTAATACAAGGATACTCACACTAATAATAACAATACTATAACTATTATTTTTCATAAATTGAATGGGGGCTCTAGCCGTAATAACATTATAAATCATAATTATACTTGTGTGATATAAATAGAAGGTCTCATCCATAATTTATTATGATGAATAAATTGCCTTGTAATAAAATGGGTTTTGCTCGTCAGTGATTTACTAACAAACGTTTAGAGGATTTACTTCAACTTCAAGAATCGTTATACTATTTACACAAACTATTTACAACTGCCGTAATACATACTCGTAACTTGGATGGATTGTGTTGGAAAATATGAACAATATACAATATACTAAAGATTGTGATTGAATTGAACATTGCTATTGAGAATCGGAAAACTTAACTATTCAGCCTGGAAAATTATCTGGTGTATTACCTTATCGAACAAAGTGACTCTAAGAAAGTATTATTTTTATGACCTTGTTGTGAAAAATCTGAACTGTGTGGTGTAGTGAATTATTCAAAGGACAGAAAGTAAGTTGGACTCTTTATTGTATTATTAACAAGATTTATAGTAACTTTTAATAATAAAATGGAAGCCACAAATAATCTTACATTGGATCCAGAGATATTTAATCTAACCTCAGAACAGCTTAATAAAATGTCAATGATACAATTAAAAGAATTGGCTAAATCATTGGGCATTTCTATCACAGAAACTAGGCCATCAAAAACTAAATTACTTCAAGAGGTAACTGAGTGTTTAAGAAAACAAGGTACACTAATTATTGAAGAAACTACTGCTAATGATAACATTAATGATGAATCAGATGATGAATTACCTTTTCCTATAAAACAAAGAGTAAAGCATACAACTGGTGACTTAAGTGAAGAATTGAAATTTAAACTTGAGTTAAGAAAGATGGAATTAGAGATGGAAAGAGAAAACAAGAGAATTGAGATGGAAAGAGAAAGAGAAAGCCAGAGAATTGAGATGGAAAGAGAAAGAGAAAGCCAGAGAATTGAGATGGAAAGAGAAATAGCAAGAGAGAAAATAGCAAGCCAAGAAAGAATTGAGATAGCAAGGTCTCGTACGTCAAATCATTCGAATGCAAGCTCTGAAGCAGATGCAGAACTGTATAAGTTTAAGAAACATATTCCAGTTTTTGAAGATAATTCGGTGGAAGAGTTCTTCATGATTTTCGAGAGAAACGCTAGAGACTATCAATTTCCCGAGGGCAAGAAAGCTATACTCCTACGCTCAGCTCCGAACAAAGGAAAGGCACTTGATGTTGTATTAAGTCTTACTGAAGAGGAATTGTATGATTATGAACTGATCAAGAATAGAGTACTGCTAAGTTATGCACTAACACCTGAAAAATATAGAAAAGTGTTTCGTGAGTCTAAGAAAGAACAGGAACAATCCCATGTTGATTTTCTAAGACAGAAAAAGAAATATTTTGAAAGATGGATTCGATCCAAAGGTGTAAACAAAGACTTTGATAAATTAGCTAATCTTATGCTAATGGAAGACTTTAACAATAACATCAGAGGTGATGTAAGAATACATTTAGCAGACAAAGGTGTAGAACAAGTAGAAACAGCAGCAGTGATGGCAGACGAATATGTTATTATCCATTCCAGCAATAAATTTACAACAGTTGATAAATCTAAATTCCAGAATCGAGATATGAAGGTAGAAAAGAAAACCATGAATCCAAATGAATCCTATCAATCAAAGAGACATCAGCAGAGCAATGAAGGTCCAACAAATTCCAAGCCAACCTGTAGCCATTGTAAACGAATTGGACATACTAAGGAAAAGTGCTGGATATTGAATGGGAACCCGAATAAAAAGAATGTTGTCTTATCGTATGTAGCAATGCCAAAACAAAGAACTCATGAAAATGTAAAGAAGGATATTAGAACTCAAACAGAGATACCTAGTGCTAATGCAGATAACCTGACAAAACACACGTATCTTGGAAACTTGAAACCAGAAATAGTTCCTGAAATAGAGACAATGGTTTTCAATAATTCTAATTCTAATCTGAGCTCCAAGGAGTCTATATCAGATAGAACCACCATGAGTACTAAACATACCTCTTACAAAAATAACTTGGATACAGATCTCATCGATACTGAGATACCAAGCAATTGTTTACCATTCATTGAAGAAGGTACCGTGTCATCCATAATAAATGGTGTCACTAGTGAAAAGAACATCAGAATACTCCGTGATACAGGGGCTGAGGTTTCACTACTTTTAGAGAATACTGTTCCTACGTCACAATCGACATATACAGGACAGGATCTTACTATTCAAGGTGTATCAAGGAAAAATGTACAAGTTCCTTTGCATCAAATACAGCTGAAGAGTGCGTACTTCACTGGAAATGTAGTTGTGGGTGTGTACAAATCACTTCCGTTTAAAGGCGTTTCTTTAATACTGGGAAATGATATTGCTGGAGATGTGGTGCATTCCATATCCAAGAAAAAACAATACCTCAATAAAAGTGAGAGCTTTATCAAACCTATATGCATCGTCACGAGAGGTATGGCCCAACAACAAAAGTCTGTCGAAACCATGTCAAAGTCAAAAATAGAACCAGAAATTGACCTACAGGCAACTTTCCTGGCTGACATCTTGAGTGGTCCCTCAGTCAAGACTACTGAAAGTAATTTGTCACCTCGACAATTACTCCTATTAGAACAGAATAGAGATTCAGGAATTAAACACCTGAAGAAAAAGGTGATAACTGAACAGGAGGCAGAAATTAAAGGAAATGGATTTTTTCTGAAGGAGGGAATATTAATGCAAAAATGGAGAGATGTGAAATGTGATAATGACAATTGCAGAGAAGGAAGTCAGATTGTGGTACCAGCCATATATCGCAATGACATCTTACACATGGCTCATGACACGCCATATGCTGGTCATCTAGGAGTGAACAAGACTTACCGTCGAATTCTTCCGTACTTCTATTGGCCTGGACTACATCGTGACGTCACAAAATACTGCAAGTCATGCAATACATGCCAGATAGTTGGTAAACCTAACCAGACTATACCGGTAGCACCTCTAAAGCCAATACCCGCCTTTGCAGAACCATTTAGCCACTTGCTAATAGACTGTGTAGGTCCTTTGCCTAAAACAAAGACAGGACACCAGTACTTATTCACTATAATGTGCACTGCCACGAGATATCCTGAAGCTATTCCGCTACGCACCATTAACGCAGATAAGATATCTGACGCACTGATTGCATTTTGTTCAAGATACGGTCTTCCAAAGACTATACAGTCAGACCAAGGATCTAACTTTACATCAAAGCTGTTTAACCAGGTCTTAAAGAAACTAGGCATCCAACATGCAACTTCAACTGCGTACCATCCGCAAAGCCAAGGTGCCCTAGAAAGATATCATCAGACTCTGAAAACCATGCTCCGCACATACTGTTTTGAGAACACTGAAGACTGGGATCGCGGTATTCCATTCGCTCTTTTCGCGACTAGAGAAACTGTGCAGGAATCTCTTGGATTCAGTCCGTTCGAGTTAGTGTTTGGACATTCAGTTCGAGGACCTCTAAAACTGTTGCAGGAAACCTTGTTAAATTCTGATGAAGAGACTGGACTCGTAGCTTATGTGGAACAATTTAGCAATAGAATCTATCATGCTTTTAATCATGTTAAAGATAATCTTTTGCAGGCTCAGAAAAGAATGAAAGGGTACTATGATGTCAAGGCCAGATCCCGATGTTTCCATCCTGGTGATAAAGTCCTCATGTTGACCCAATTGTCTGGACAACCCCTGAGTGCAAAATATACAGGACCATATCAGGTTTTAGATAAAATCAGTGATGTAACATACATTGTAAAAACCCCTGATAGAAGGAAAACACAGAGACTGTGCCATATAAACATGCTAAAACCTTATGTTGTTAGGGAAGAACAAACTGACATTAGGCCAGTGAGTGCTATCAAAACTGTTGAAACACCCCCGCCTAAATTTAAAAAGACAATCATAGAAAGTAAACTTCAGAACACTGAAGCACTTAAAAACCTCAATGATAAACTGGCACATCTAGACTCAGGTGAACAGACTTCTATCAAGGGTTTAATCTATGATCATGTAAATTTGTTTAGTGATGTTCCTAACAAAACAACTTTGGTTACCCATGATGTAGTTTTAAAAGATGATAATGTTAAACCTGTCAAACAACATCCGTATAGGGTTAATCCCATACAACTTGAACACATCCGTAAAGAAATTGATTATATGCTGAGCAATGATATAATTACTCACAGTAACAGTGATTGGTCATCCCCATGTGTGTTGGTTCCCAAATCTGATGGTTCACTACGCTTTTGTGTAGACTATAGGAAATTAAACCAAGTGACAAAAACAGATTCGTATCCCATACCACGGATAGATGATTTAATCGATAGAGTAAGCACTGCAAACTATGTAACTAAGATTGACTTACTAACAGCTTATTTCCAAATCCCATTAACAGATAGGGCTCAGGAGGTATCAACTTTTGTTACTCCTGATGGATTATATAAGTTTAAAGTAATGCCATTCGGAATGGTCAATGCTCCAGCTAGTTTTCAAAGACTAATAAACACTATTATCCATGATATCCCACAATGCCATGCATATCTGGACGATATCGTAGTGTTCAGTAATAACTTTAATGATCATCTAGATCAGTTGAAACTATTATTCCAAAAACTAAAACAGGCTAATCTTACTATAAACCTAGTTAAAAGTCAATTTTGCCATGCAGAAATTGAATATTTAGGTCATGTAGTGGGTAATGGCAAAGTAAAACCAGTGAATGCCAAAGTCAAAGCTATACAGGAATTCCCTGTCCCTAAAACGCAGAAACAACTTCGAGGATTTCTGGGTATGGCCGGGTACTACAGGAAGTTTTGTAAAAACTTTTCTATTATCACTTGCCCTTTGACAAATCTCTTGAGAAAGAAAAATCAATTTAAGTGGACTCAGGAATGTGACCAAGCCTTTAATAATATAAAAGACATACTGACCAAGGCACCAGTATTAGTCTCACCTGATTATACTAAACCTTTCAGAATAACGGTAGACTCGTGTAATACAGGAATGGGCGCGGTAATCTCACAAATAGGAGATGATTCACTTGAACATCCCATTAGCTTTTGTTCAAAAAAATTTAACCCACATGAGGTAAATTATAGCACAATAGAGCAGGAATTACTAGGACTTATCCAAGCATTGAAACATTTCAATTACTATGTAAATGGTTCTCAGTTCCCAATCGAGATATTCACTGATCACAATCCACTAGTATTTCTTTCCCGCATCAAACAAAATCAGCGCATTCTAAGATGGAGTTTGTTTATTCAAGCTTACAACTTAAAAATAACTCACTTATCTGGAAAAGATAACATCGTCGCGGACACCCTATCGCGCATGTAACAAATGTATAAGGGGATAGATAACTTCATGTATATATTCTGATAATCCTAACTAAGAGAATTGGATCATTTAAAATATAAATGCATGAATATATGAATATGTTGTGATTATTTTATGCAATATGTTATGCCTTATTTTATGCCATGAATATTTCCATTTGCTAAAACAAATATTATTATTGTTGTAGAGAAAAAAAAAGAACCTAATAAGTTACTTATAAATATTATGGATTTATGAACATAATTTTTCTTTATTAATAAGATAATGAATGAACAGAAATGTACATCCTTATTTTGAAACAATCAAACTATAGTTGTGATTATGTAAAAACCAAAATAGAGTAATGTGCATACACTTCACATGCTTACACACTTAAGATTAAATTCTTACTCTTAAGTTTACTTAAATATTAATTTCATTTAAGTTGAATTAATTAATGATTGAATTGTTTAATATGATAACATTAGTTATGTTGATTTTCACCTTATAAATAAGATGATGATGTTTATAAGGAATGATATCTCAGAGAGTATAATTTTTTTAGAATAACGCGAACATGTGTTATGGTCTAAGGATAACTTGAGATCCTATATGATGAGGGTTTAATAGAATAAATTATTTCCCTTACTTGTCTTATTTAACGGACTACCCAGGTGGAGTCAGTTTTTTTTTTGTACATTGTTTAGAACTAAAGTTAAGTGCAGGCGGTTCTAAAAGAAATTGCACACTTCTATTGTTTAGTATGCAATGTTCTTTTCCTTTTGGTACGGGCGACTGTTACGAAACGTAAATTCCCTACATTGTAATGTTAATAAACCAACTAAATCATTTAAGCGAATTGCGTTTAAACGATATAAAATATTTCTCAGCTCACGGTTTTCCCCGGGTTTTTCCTAACCTAATTTGAGCATTATTGTTTTTTTATTAACCTCGATAAAAACATGAACTGTGCATGCACCTACAGCGTGTCAAGGCCGTCCGGTCTCTCCTTATTTTGTTAGGGCATTATTGTTTGTTCTTAATAAAAAACAACCTGATCACGCAGTCAACATGCAGGCTTGATTAAAATATTCGTGTCACTAGGCTGTCTGGTTTTTCCAACGATTGACCCGTAATATATTTCTACGCGATTCGACCTTTTAGTCAGTTCTTGGCTTGCATTCGATCTAGTAACATCAAATATTCTCCGCTCTGAGTATCGTTTCTATTTGATTTGTATGATGGAAAATTTATTGTTCTACTATTAACTACAATGCTATATGTTCATTGAGGATATTCATTACTAATTGGAATATGTGTATTTCTTGATTGTGTATATAATATTATTTGGATTCCTATTGGATTGATGTTGTAAATTAAACCAAATTTATCGTTGCTTTCTACACAACTTGGTTAACGTCAATATTTCAAAGTTATCTACATGTGTGTATGTGTAATATTTATTCAACTATATTAATAATCTACACTACCACTCAACATCGAGGTTCTTGCTGTATAATATGAGCCACATAAATAATTATACACGAAGTAAATCAACTGAAAACTCTAAAACTACGCTATGTGAATTGCCAGGGGATACTAAGAACCACGGAATACTCTAGACAACTACAAATAAACTTCAGAATGATATAATAAGATCTTCACTAATACAAGGATACTCACACTAATAATAACAATACTATAACTATTATTTTTCATAAATTGAATGGGGGCTCTAGCCGTAATAACATTATAAATCATAATTATACTTGTGTGATATAAATAGAAGGTCTCATCCATAATTTATTATGATGAATAAATTGCCTTGTAATAGTATTCATTAAATACATGTGAAAATTGCAACTACAACGCAATTAAAAAACAACAAAGCAACAGAAGAAAGTTCACAAATTGAGCATGAGGGCGAGTTCCATTTCAGAAAACGTATTTCATTTTACACATTTGCATATGATGACATTGAATTCTTTTCAGGTTTCTGAGGCCTAAATACATGAGTAGCCTACATTGTGTCACCAACAAAATGTTTAAACTCCATTTACTAAATGTAAAAAGGCCAATTTGAATACCGCCACCCCACCCCACCCCCCCGGCCCTTTTGGTTTTTAACATTTCTATGGAAATATTTAACAGTATAAATAAACGTATCAATTTAGATCTAGGCTAGTTCTTTTTTTTATTTCTATTTTTATTTACATAAACCGTGACCACCCCTCCCTCCACATATACCACCTTCGAAAATGTTCCCCATATTCCCATGGTACCCAAATAAGCTGAATTCATTCAGATACCCCCCCCCACCCGCCCCTTCCACGACCATTTATACATGCAGACGTGAGAAATCAAGGCTCTCCGTGTGTTCATAAATGTGTAAAATTTTTAGAAAACAGCCGTATAGAGTATTTAAAGAAAAAAACGCATCTATAATATTAATACTAGACTGAATACACTTGTATTGTTGTAGATTGTTATGTTTTTAACAGTTTGAAAAGTTTGGCGGACAAGGAGGTAGTTGGGGGAGGTAGCAGTTATATTATAGAAAAACTAACCAAAACTGTACCTAAAAAAAATTATTATATGACTTTTTGAGAAGTTGAAGCTCATAGCAGTATCGACAGCACTATAAAAAGTAAAGGAAGTTCTTTAGAAGAAAAAAGAAGTGCAGTAGAATTAGATAGAGAGAAAAAGTGCTGTTAAAAGAAAGATATATACAAGAGAAAGAACAAGAAGAACAATAGAACCAAGAACGGTACTATTTATTGACTAACAAAATATTAAGTGTATATTAAGTAATTCAGTAAGTATATTAAGTAATTAAGTAAGTCACATTTCAGAAAGTACCCGTGATCATAGGTACCGGTGAAGCAGCGTTCACCAGTTTTTAAGGCTACGGTATACTATGGGGATGTGTGGGCCAGCATAACTATAGCTAAGACCGCAGTTATCATTACACCTTCCCCTCTTCCTCAGGCGACATAAATTTTGTGTTGTATATATGTACAATATAACTTACATCATTAGCAGTTTGGGTTGGGACAGAATTTCTGCGGACGCCCATACATTCTTTACAATATGAATTGAGCAATATTTAAGTCTTTTAAAAATATTATTGGTCAATGTTATGGGAAAGGTGGCCTGCACTCGGCTGGCGTAACGAAACTTCCTAGTTAGAATTATGGTGAAGGCTGGGCTTTGTTCCTGGATTTGGAGGGTGCTCCCGCATCTACCCAGTTCATATGGGGTACCTTGCAGTAGTTGGGGATATGTAAAGGCGGTTGAGCATTGTGTTGACCAAACAATGCCCTTGTACGCCGAGACCACGGAAACGTGTGAATGTTCATTCTTAGATCAAGATTATATGGTATGACATGGGTCCTTTACGGCTAAATGATATCAGAATATTTTTGCTTAATTTTTTTTTTCTTTTAGCATCATGTAACACAAATTGTCGAAAGATAACCAGTTCACGAAAAAAAAGATTGGAAAACGCAGGAAATGTGTTGACATGTATAAAAAAAAATAGGGCCTTACCGGAAATGGTATCAGACATTATTGTTTGCCGAATAACATATTGTTTCGGAAGCAATACACCACAAATAGTTTTGGGTAACATACATATATTTCAATATATATAAATATATGTGTGTGTGTAGCTTGATCCGTTTTGCTCAACTAATGATTTTGTTTTTAAAAAAGCGCGTAAGGGGACATGCAGAGCAGGGGGGATCGGCAATCTAAGTAATGGCACGCAGAGCGATTTTCAATGGCACACGATAGACCCCCAAGCGGTGTTTTTTATAAAAAACAGCAACAAAATTTTCCGGTTCTGAATGAGGAAAACTGACTGTTGAATTCGATGTTTCTGATCGACACATTTCAGTGAGTTGAACTTGCATTTACAAAGGCCACTGAAATAAATTTGCATTGAAACTGGACATATCTTGCCGTGAAATCAATTTCTATACATATACTACATGTACCTCCCAATATTAAAGAATAATATATTAAGATAGATAGTTGGGCTTTTTCAGAAGTATATCGAAGCACTCAAAGCGGAGTTTTCTAATCAAAGCCAAGACTTTCAAATTGATGGACTCATACCACATCAAGCCTAACTGGGTTGATATTATTACAACCTTTTTTTAAATGTAGATGATTTTTTTAAGTTAAGGGGATATTTGCGATTTTAAAATGCAATAAGTTGAAATTTAAAATGTAAAAAATGGGCATCCAAATGTGCCCATATGCGGGGAAAATCTGGAAGGAAGCTGCTTAGGAAAGTCCTCTGTTATTCTCAACTGCTAGACATTCGGTCTTTTACTTTCAGCTTTTGGTTTTAATGAAACATAAATATAAGTAATTCTAAAACAAATTAATTTGTATTATGAATTTAATAAATATAAGAGACTTATTTAATAGCACTATTTTATGTAATTTCTGTAATTATCAAAGGTTTAAAATATAAACTCCTTAAATGGACAAACAGTTAACGCAGGAAATGTTTATTTGCAACTCTTAATCTTAAATTAATTTTAATCCTCTAATAATTAAATCTTGTAATGAATACCATAATGTTGGATATATATACAGAAATAATAATTAGTCAGTAATATTTATTATATCAAACCTTTTTGGCAGCACAATTGAATCAAAGGTGAAAACTTTTTTTTTTTTTTTAAAGGGAGATAATTACAAAAGAATAAACGTTTAACAATTTATAACTTAAAAATGATCCCACTGTAAAATGTATTTTAAAAGTATATATGAATATTATAAAAATAAAGAATTTATATGTATATTTTCAAACATTACATTAATTACCCAGTTTGTATGATTACTACGTATCTATTGCTATTTGACGATAGTGTCAACGAAACTTGCTGTAGTTAAACACATAAAGTAACGTCTTAGTAAAACTAAGATAAAAATATAATTCACTTATGAAAGTAAGAGATCCGTATTACCAATGGTATCCTAATGATTAGACTCAAAGGTCGGTAACCTACGGCACGCGTTCCAGATAGCCCCCCCCCCCCCCCCACCCCTCACAAAGACTCCCGAACATAAATGAATTTCTATTGCTCTACTCCTTTTTCTCTGGCTTTGTTGTAATAAAATTAATAACATAAAATTAAAATTTCCTCTATTCCTTCCCCAATGTAAACTTGTATAATTTCTACTTTATACAATCAGATATATATATGTTATGTATAAGATGCATGTACACTATTGAAGTATGATACGAAAGTAACGAATGAATGGAAAACTATGTCAAATAAACAGAATGAATGGATGTGAAAGTCTAAACCTAACTACAACAACTACATAAATTATCTAAATTTGTTTAAATATTCTATGTTGTCTTCTATCCTTTAGAATTGTAAAAATTGCAATTAATGTCTTCTATCCTTCCTCTTAATGTACAAATATATGAATGTTATTGTACATGTAAAAAGTGTCAATAAACATTGTTGAAAAAAAAAAAAAAAAAAAAAAAGTAACGTCTTAGTAAAACTAAGATAAAAATATAATTCACTTATGAAAGTAAGAGATCCGTATTACCAATGGTATCCTAATGATTAGACTCAAAGGTCGGTAACCTACGGCACGCGTTCCAGATTTGGCACGCCGAGGGACCTTAAAAGTCTATTCAAGTCTCTTCTAAATTATATTTACTGCTACCTGCTACTGTATGACTTAAAGCCTGTTGGCACGCTGAATGAATTAGAAATCATACTTTGTCACACTGTTTCAAAAAGTTGCCGAACCTTGGTTTAGACTTTAGACAGTACTTACCATAAATTGTGAAAGTTAAGTAATAAAATATATTTCATATAAATGCAAATAAAAAGTATGATAATCACAAACACGTAAATTTTGTATTCAATATAAAACGCTTTAACGATTTTCTCTATAAATCTCCTTTGCTTTTGGCCTTGGTCTTGCTACGGAGTTAAATTAATTCTCCTATAAATATTTTTTTTAAGTACTTTAGAACAGGTTAACTTTTGGGCTGTTGGTACGCTGAATCATTTAGAAATACTAGTTTGGCACACTGTTAGAAAAAGGTTGCCGACCCCTGCTGTAGAGAATGGGGGCGTTGAAGGCTATTCAAAGTATAATAGTACTAGTTGCATATTATTATGATAGAGAAACTCGCAGTTGTCGCTACTACTCGGTTCGTATCCGGATTCGGGCGGATTCGGTACTCGGTGAAAACCGTCAAACCGATACGCCCTGTATAGGGCCTAAAGATTGATTAGAAATAAGAAATGGTTTTTAAAATTGAAACTAGCCTGAACAATTTGGTGCTAAGAACTAGATGTATTCAATACATGCAAAAAGAAAACTGGATTCTATCGTACACTATAAAAGAAAGAAACACACAGTAATTTGTATTGATTTTATAAACAATGACACTAAGAAGTAGAAAACTGATTCCGCCAAAGACTATAATATAGGACTTTATTTCTTTAGCGACAATACAACGCTTTCACCACCAAGTTGAGAAATGTACGATCCAACGACAATGCAAGTCATTTCACAAAACGACGATATATTGATATATTGATATAACTGTTGGATACTATAACGAACACAGCACCTGCCCCACCCCACCAAACCACCACATCCCACAGGACGGTTTTGTTTGTAATGAACCAACGCCCTTCTTCTCTCCCCCAACCCCACCCCCTTGTTTTCCCAACACCCCTTGAGGAAACTTGATGTTGATGGCATACAGGTAGACTAAAGCATGTAAGATGGTGCAATCAGGGGACAAGAGCAATAAATAAGGATGTACCCATGAGACCATGAATTGTACATTATACCGTCTGATCGTACGCCCCATGTTTGTATTCCTATCACTCAATGCAAATACACAGGCGGGAAAAACTCACGCCGCACCAACTGAAAACTAAAAATAACGAAAAGACGGGAGGGAAAGGGATGGGTGGGGACGGGGGGGGGGAGGTAAACAGGAGAGGGCGTAGATGCGGTAGAAAAGCCAGAGTAGATGGTCATGGTCGGGAAAGGGACGCTGCTGTGATATTTTCAGGGGCACTTCTGTGATTTCGTAGATGGATAATGTTCGTCTGCTGGAAGACATTAGAGCTGGACGGGGGAAACTATAATCGCTGCCATTTTGTTTAGCTTCCCCCTCCCCTCCCCCACGTTCCCCTTAACCCCCACCTGTCACAAGCTGAAAGACATACGGACAAGCGGACGCATACATAAACATATTGACGGGGCTGAACGACAGAACGATAGTCACCACGGCTAAGTAAAAAATGTCAAATAAATAAATATTTAATGAAAGAACAAGCATAATCACATGTTGGTATATTTTGAGTTATCATATTTTGTCATATATCTCTCAACATTGTGACCTAGTTTTATGTCTGAAAAAAAGTTACCAAGTTAGTTATTATACATAGGAAGAAAAAAAAAAGTTTTCTGAAAGAACGAGCATAGTCACAAAGTTTACTTTTTTTTTTAAATGTTATAGTCCACATGTTTATTGACGCTAACTGGCCAATAGTAATTTTTCTTACATAGCCTACATACAAAAATAAGTACCGATGAGAGCTGCTACTGGATTTTTTTTTCTGGGGTTTTTCACCAAAATGAACAGCAGCAGACAAAGATAGCTGTAGGGACTTTAGACGTGGATACACAAGTTGCTAGGGGGGGGGGGGGAGGAATTAAGGCTTATCAACGTCAAAATTGGAGGTATATACAGACGGTTGGGCATTGTACTGGCTACACCTCCCCTAGTACGTGTGGACACTGAAACTGCTTCAACTTCAGCTTGGCCTTTGACGCCTGAGAAAATTGCTATGTTTGTATGGTCATGTCTGCTAAATCTAATTTTAACTCACAAGTCTTTTTTTTTCGCATTGCAAACATTTTTTTTTATTTGGCTTTAAAATACATGCCTTACAGAAGGCCTTCATAATAAATGCTAATTAAATATGTGAATCTGTTTTGTGTTGTTGTGGTGTTTTTTATGATGCTAAATTATTTTAACAATCGAAATCTACAACAACAATAAAAATAAAACTTGCCTTACACTTAACACAATGAACATTTTTTGTTTATTTTTAAACTTAAAATAAAATTATATAAGCCGGAATTTAGCAAAAAAAAGTCTATTTAAATATATATTTAGTCATGATCTAAATGCCTTGGCTAAAAAGGTTAGCAAATATTTTATTATAACACTATATAGACAACAAAATTTGAATTGTTATTGTAGGCCTTCGTGATCTTTATGTACTAGTCCTATACAAAAATCTCGTTCTTACATTTTTACAAAATCTCGCGAGATTCGACAGACATACTTTAAATTGCACACACCAATTCACTTGTTCCGAAATTACGCAATTCACATCTAGGGGTGAATCAAAAATTTTTAAGTTAACGATTCACATCTAGTGTTAAATTGATCATTTTACAAAAAAACCGAAAAACATACAAACATACAAACATACCTACAACTGGTGATGAGAAAATAGGTTAAATTGAAAACATTACTTTTTAAACGAATGAAATTCACAATTCTGGTGAATTCACAACTACTTGCAAAGTACATCTTCTGCTATCTTTCTTCCACCCAGCTCTTCACAACAAAAGGAACCAATGGAAATCGCGCATTAAACACTGCAATAAATTTCATTGGCTGCAACGGGAATGAGCGATAATGTTATCAATGCCACGTGTCTACAGATTATAAATCACTCATTAAAGAACTAACATTAAAACAACACGCTGAAAGTATTTTGCTTTAACAGACTTAATTGTTAATAAAGTGGATAAAAAGAAAATTTTTGTGTAAAAAATAAATAAAAGGGTTCGTTTACTTTTTTTTTTTTTTTTTTTTATTACGCGCCAAAAAAAAAGAGGGGGAAAAATGTAAGCGTCAGTAGATTCTGATCTGGTGGTGCTTTCTGTAAAAGTTAAAGGTAATCCCATCGGACCAAATTGATCCACGAGGCCAGTGAAGCAGCGTTCACAAGTTTCTGTGACCACGGCATACTAGGGGATCGTGTGTCCAGCCCAATGCACAGCCGCACTTACTTTACCCCAATTAAAGTTAGGTACCCGACAGAGCTGGGTAGGTTCAGGGACACCCTCAAGACCCGATCGAGAACAAATCCCAGACTTCACCAGGATTCGAACCCAGGACCTCCGGTCACCTGTATTAACCTAAAAAATATTTTTAACACGCAAAAAAAACAAAAAAACAATTGTTATACAAGATGTTTTGTAAATCTGTTTGGTTAAGTGAGAGAGAACGAGAGAGAATGGGAGTGAGAAGGAGAGAGAGAGAGAGTGACGGAATGGGAGATGGAGGGATAGAGAGATAGAGACCGAGAGATGTAGTTGTTTTGTTATGTTTATATTAGACAGCTAGAAACTATAACTTTAAAAGAACAATGTTTGATGCATCTATAGCTTCCGTCAGTTAAAATTTAATAACATAAAAAAACTCAAATATATCTCTAATTAATATTTAAAATGTTCATAGTCTGTCACTATTTCATGTCACATAAAAAACTAGAACAGTTTAAAAAAAAACTTTGAATATCCATATATTCAAATAGCTTAGGGCCCTATCAAGTCTAAATCCGGCCCTGACTTTGATTAATATTAATTTATTGTTAATCAATAGGCTTATCAGTCTTCTTGAGAATACAAAAAATTTTCATAGTGAATAAAAACGAATTTATTTCTGATAGCATGGCAAAAATAAACAACTAAAAAAAAACGACACTAGGTCGAACTAAAAATAGATAATTTGCGGTAAACTTTTTCACTTCTTTTTAATTAACAGAAGTCTGAAAGCAAAATTGACAAGTTTTAACTATTATGCTTGCATAAAAGGTCGAAGAGAAAAACATTGCCGGTCCCATTCGATGATTTAATAAAAAAAAACATGTCTGTGTGCTGTGTTGTAATCTTGTAGCCTTTGTATATTTTTAAAAGACTAGAACTGGTCGTCGAGGTTGAAATCAAATTATTGTCAAACACCGGCAAAAGTATGCTTTTTGTTAACGGAAATGCCTAAGATGATTAAAAATTAAAAAATAGATCCGGAAGTTCATGATCTCTTTCATTTAAAAGGTCAATTGACAAGCCTTAATTAGGTGTGACCTTTTGAACTGTAATAATCGTGAACTTCCGGTGAAATTTACCGCCATTTTCGTAAACAAAAAACATGCTTTTGGTGCTGTTTGACAATTGATTTCAACATCGACAGCCAGTTCTGGTCTTTAAGAAATATACAACGGCTACAAGATTGGCTATGAGGAATCCGTTTTTAACATCAAAATTGAGTTGGCGATAATTAATACTCAAAGTGTTAGTCACGTTTGGTTAAATTGAGCTTTTGTTTATAAAATATAGTCAAGAGTTGCGTCCTTGGTAATTAAAAAACACAATGCGAAGATTTAAAAAAAAAACGAAAATTCTTTTGCATCAAGCAATTAGTTTAGCATTATACAGAGGTGATTTTTCAAATCTGACATTCACAATCCGTCGTTTTCTTTTGGCGCCATCTTTTGGAAATGAAATAAAATTGTATTCTATACATATTTTCGTACAACCAGTAACGTAGCACACACACATGTTTCGAAGAAAATGACCGAATAAGACTTGAAATGCTCATCTTTGTGACATTTTATGCATGCATAATCGTTAAGACTGGTAAATAGACCAGCCTTAACAAGGCCTGACCTTTTCTGTAGGTCAGGCGTAATCGTGTTGATGAACTTCCGGTTTACATCCGGCAATACTCTTTAAATAATATTTTCGCCTTTTACTGGTGTTAGACAATTTATTGAATTTTTTTTTTATTTCAACCTCTAACGGCCAGTTTTGGTCTTTTAGAAGTATATGACATCTTTTGAAAATGAAATTTTTGTATCCCCTACATCTGTTCTTACCCGCAGAACAACCAGTAACGCAGTAAATGAACGAATAGATCCGGAAATGTTGGTACACTATAAACTTTTAGGTTCACCATGCATGCATAATCATTAAGAATGGTCAATTAATAAAGATTAAACAGTTGCTAATGAGTCTTTTTTAAAATTGTTAGTTCTAATCAGTTTTTAATTAACATTTCTAATTAATCCTGAAGTTTTAACTACAATTGTTAGCACAAAGAGAAACCAAGATGGCCACTTACATGAGAAATAAAGTTACACGTTTTGCACATGTTATTTTACATTTTTTCATATCTTTGTTTTATTTCCAGTTAATAAGCAGGCATTACCCAAGTCAAAGTATTGACGACGATTACATTGTTTTTCACAACTTTACATTTTGTCAGCATTTGTTTATTATAGTGTAAATACTGTAGTGACAGAGGAAGGATAAACATGGGTAAGAGCGGTAAGCTATTTATATCTTGACTAGTTTTCCCGCCAACAAACGTTCTTGAATTAGTCATGGTACTGTTTTACAACGTTTTCTTAAGAAATTTTCTTTCACTGTGCGTGTGGTCCAGCGTTAGAAAATTTGAATGCCATTCTGAGGGTGAAGGGCTCAAATCCAACACAACAACTTAACGTCATTTTAAAGCCCTTATAAATATATGATGGTTAGACTAAAGTAAAACCATAGACTATAATATACATGGACCGCTTGCTTTAGTATTTCTGCTATATGATGACTTGAAACACTAATTTTCGGAATTCCCGATTCTCCATAAAGTAATTGCTATACAGGAAATAAAATTATTGATATACCAGTTCCGTTATATTTAATCGCTATGATTTTCTCAATGAAAAATTAAAATCGAAAGTTGTACAGAGCGGAAACATTTATAGATCAGTGTTGTGTGCGCACGGAAAAAGAACAAAAGCTCTAAAAATAGAGCAGGCGGTCCATCTTATTATAGTCAATGATAATAGGATTAATAGGCCTACAAGTATTCATTTAAAGTCGAAAAAAAATGCTATTTAATAAAACGGAACTTGTATGACAGTTACTTTATTTAGAATCGGGAATTGCAAAAAAAAAGAAGATAATAGCATAAGAAACTAAAGCAAGCGGTCCATGTGGAATGTATATTATAGTCTATGGTAAAACCAAAATTAAGCGTGGGGCGTAAAAGTCTACTGTATGTATAATATAGGAGAAAGACGCCGCGATTTTTACCGGGATAGTGAAAGTGTCCATGAGTCTTTTCAGGTCTGGTATGTAGGTGACACTCCTCAAAGCGGCAGTGTGGAAACTCTGGAAACCACCAGTACGCTTGCATCAAGAGCACACCGGTGGGCTCACGCGTGGAGGACAACCATTGCTGCTCGTCCGAGACTTATTGTACCGCCGAGAGACCCAGAAGCTCGGTGGGGAGGAAGCAATGCGCTCAGTGTTCTTCTACAATCCCGCCCTTGTGCCTGGATGCCCATACCTACAGTATGCGATTTGAGCCACCGGGCGATATTGCAGGTATACGGCTGATCCACCAAGATAATAATTCGAGTGCAGGTGGCTGCGAAATCCGTACCCTTAGTAACACGGCAAGCCACGGCTGATGCCCAGACAGAATCTTTGTGTAACCCACCCCTTCCGGTTCACCCCTCCGGCTCATCCGGTTGTTGTTGTTTTAGGCAAATTATAGTATGGTGTGTAGTTAGCACATGACGCTGGCTTTTCAGTTTTATTATGACGTGGACATAGAAACCGATGGGCTCGGCTTCAATGGTCGTGTAGGCAAAGTGGCGTAAAAGAGAAGTTCGCCAACTACTAATCATATTGTAATATGCTTATTCTATCGTGCAAACACACTTACATATACACGCACGCACACATAAAGATGTTAGGTCTTTATCTAAAAGTCAAATTTCATTTTTTAAATCGATTTTTATTGTTATTAGAATGAAATATCAATAACAACTTCAGTTAGAATGTTATACATCTAAGAAATTAATTCAATTGTGGCTGAAACCATTTCTCCATTATTCCCTAAGAAATACTTCATCGCATTAATTCATAGCTGTCAGATGCTTCACAAATCAAGCTACTTAAACCAGTGGCTCAAATTCTCGTCAAACTTCTTCCCATGATGCAGTGCCACGAGTCATAGAAATAGATCTACATAACGTGTTGGCTATTATGACTTTGATGTAGTCTTTAACCGAGCCTTAGGTCGAGTGGGTTAAGTCTTTAAAGTCTCTCTAGATCTAAATCTGGCAGCTAACTTGCACAAGAGAGCGGCTTAGAATATTGCCCCGGTATTCACTTGAGGCAGACATCAACGGAGGTCATAAACCGAACCCTCTTAACTTAGGCGATAGCACCTCTCAGGGTTTGGGGGGGGGGAAGAGGTGGGGGTGAAATGGGGGGGGGGAATTGAGTTGGGTGGGAGGAGCGATAAGTTTTTTTTTTCTCAGCGCCATAAAACGTTTCATAGCAATTGGTAAGATTTGTGGTGATATTAGTTGGTGTAGACATTCATATAATATGTAGACGATTGGCTTTAGACATGTAAAGTAAGAAGCATGTGCCCCTTGCCGACCATTTAGGCCCACGCAAGGCAACGTGCACACGTTTCTGCGATCACGTCATACAGTGGTGTTGTGTGGCCAGCTCAATGTCCAACTACTGTGCGGTAACCATCGGGGACAACCTCCAGACCCAGGAAAAAAATCCTGAACTCCAAACCGGGACGTACGTTACAGCAACCCAAGCCCATTGCCTACTGAAACATGGTGAACGCTGCTTCACCGGCCCTATGATCAACTTGGTCCGACGGGTACTTACTATTATATGCAAATTTCAAATGTATTTTCGGATGCAATTTATTCCTAAAGGCAACATACTACTTGGACCGCATTTCATTGTAATTTAATTTACCAGCAGTATTCCCTTCTGACTTTATTATCAAATGACTGGACTCGATACTTTATGAAATAAACTTTACACACTCCTTACTCCTAGAGTCCTATACCATGACATGTCTAACATAAGAACTTGCACAATATTAAATTTTATGATGATGTATTGGGAACACACACACAAAAATGGGTAGACGTACGAGAAAAACATAACAAATAAAAATAATAGAGAGAAATAGAGACTCCAAGCAGGAGATTATGCAACCCCATATAGAATAACTGAGGAGTCGGCAACCTAAGACACGCAGACTGATTTTTATAGGCACGCGGAGGCAATTCAAGTCTCTTGTACAAGAAATCGATTGGTAGCGCAGATTGACTTTTATTTTTTTAGGCTGAAAGAATTAGGAAATCTTACTTTGGCACAATACTACCAGACGGATTCTGACCCCCAGGTGTACTCTTAATGACAGCGTATCGGTGGTTTACACACATTACCAGCTTTGAGGTCCACCGGTACAGAAATGAGTAGTCATGCCCATGGTCAGAAGATTTTTCAAGACTATATTTTAGAAATCAGTGTATTCCTGACGAAGCAACATCATTTGATTCCCCCCCCCCCCCGCCCCCCCCCCCTCCCCCCAAAGGTAGAGTTGCAGGAGAACATTAAAAAATATACCTGACGCCTTCTCGTTTTCAAGTAAGAACGTGAAAAAGTTAAAATCTCTTTAAAGATGCCCATTTAAAAAAAAAAGTGACCTCACATTGTTTGAACACCCCCCTCCCGAGTCGCCCCCCCCCCCTGTGGCTTCGCCCCTGCTCCCACCTCGTCATGAGGCACGGTAGCCTAGTGGCAGCGCGTTCGACTGGCGAGCCGAAGTTTCCCGGGTTTGAGTCCTGGTGCAGACTAGGATTTTTTCCCGCGTCTGGAGGGTCTACCCAGCTCTGCGTACCCAGCGTACCTGACCTTACTTGGAAGTAAAGGCGGCTATGCATAGTGCTGGCCACACAATCAACTAGTATGCCGTGGCCACAGAAACTGGTGAACGCTGCTTCATCGGACCTATGGATCAATTTGGTCCGACGGGTACTTACTTACTTACGCCCAACTCGTCACATATAGTCATAATTTTTTACTCTTCGACTAGGTCGGTAATGTCATCTGTGGATGGCCCCTTGTAAGAATAACAACAATATTTCACCATAATATGTAAAATCTTTAGTTTTCTTTCATTTTAATATAGGCCTACATCAATCATACATGTAGTTTATTGTATACTTTTAAAAACTTTTAACATAGGAAATACACATTTTGGATACTGATTTTCGATTTTTTTTTTCAAAATGTCTGTATACAATGCAGTAAATATGTAC
The DNA here is from genome assembly GCA_949126835.1 of Anisus vortex. Taxonomy (NCBI): domain Eukaryota; kingdom Metazoa; phylum Mollusca; class Gastropoda; family Planorbidae; genus Anisus; species Anisus vortex. The sequence goes on from OX421494.1 coordinate 17,455,826, forward strand.
ACCTTGAAAATAGTTGACGTACCGTTCAGGCGTGCAACGAAACATCAAGCGCTAACACTCAGTCACCCCCCCCCCCCCGCACACACACTTTTTTTTTCTCACTACCCCCCACCCCCATCCTTCCTTTTAGCTTACCCGGACACGTGCATGTTCTGTCATAGTGACGTCATGGTAGGATTAACACGCTCATAAAAGAAGACGAAGAAGAAAAACCCACCCCCTCTGTCTGAGACAGACATTTCACACAGCCGTTAGATAAAAGGAGAGGGGAAACAACGGACGGGGTGGGGGGGGGGTGCGGAGTGAGAGTAGTTCCGCACCTCTCTTTAAAGCTATGCACCCGTGAGTTTAAGAAGCTGGGGAAATACGTGTCTATAGCTTTTGTCTATATCTGTTATCCCTTACTCATGGGTGGTATGTCACTAGAGTAGCTTCGTGTGTGTGTGGGGGGGGGGCAGGTGTGTGTGTGTGGGGGGTGCAGGTGTGTGGGGGGGTGGGTGCAGGTGTGTGTGTGTGAGGGGGGGTGCAGGTGTGTGTGTTTTTGCAACAACAAAAAAATTTAAACGTCTTTCCTTTTTTTCAACAATTAACGGCAGAATGATTGAATAGAGTGTTGCTATTTTTTTTTTAAAGAAGTAAATTCTCTTTCTGATAAATGATAGAAATAATGAAAGAAAGGAATTGAATATGTTACAGAATTGGATTGGAAGTCTGGACGTTTATACAGTGGAGATAGGGAAAGCGTGTCAGCTTAAAAAACACATACACACACAGACATGCACACAGGCAAGCACACAGACCCACATAGCATACACAACCACACACTCAAGCTCACACACACATACACACACAGACGCTGGCAAATATTACATTAATAAAACCCTTTACAAAGTTGATTTGTAAATATTTGGATTGCTGTGAAATTAAACTACAATGGTTGGTTTTGTGTACTTGTGTTGTTGTTATCTTTTCAATGAGATTTTCCTAATGTGTATTCAAATTTCATTATTTCTTTTTTTACTAAGAAGACACCAAGAACCTACTGGAACCCATTAGTGAGTATAGAATGTTCAATTTTTACTAATTATTTGGTGTAAAGTAGGCGGACATAATTCAATGTAATTGTGTGCCTGAGTTGTGTGAGGGTATTTTTTCCACTGTAGATCAGTGTAGATCAAGCATTTTATCACATTTTGCAAACCAATATCAAGCGCCCCCCCCCCCTCCTCACTCTCTCCATCCAGCGAAATTTCCGGAAAATACATAAAACAAACAAAAAAAAAACAAAAACAAAAAAAACAAACAATTCAAATGTATCCAGTTAGACCTATATAATGCTTAAATGCTTAGCTTGAAATGAAAGTCCTTGAATAACACGGAGACACACACATATATATTTACATAACAAGACACATATATACACACATAGAGATAAGACACGTAACCGCACAAATACAATTTCTCACACACATATATTACACATATAAACTATAAGCCCAAACAGCCTACATTCACATACAGAAACACATTCATACACACATATAAAAACACATAAATACACACGTGAACACAATAAATTTGCAAACACAATTACCAAGACAAGCAACAACACAACATACAACACAACTTGCAACACAACTTACAACACAAACCTGTAACACAACCTGTAACACCAAATCACATCTAAGTCAAAACAAAAAAAAAAACACAAGAAAAAAAGCCAAAAGACAAACAGCATAAACAAGGTAAAATAAAAACCTAAACAAAATGAATAATTGAAAGTTAGAAAAAAAAAAAAAAAAAAAGATCTAAAACAACACAAAAAAAAAAAAAACTCAAACCTGGAAAAAAAAAACTGAGTTTTTTCTTAAAGTCTAAAAAGTCGAAACTTTATTAAGATACGAATCAAAGCTCGCTTATCTTAAAGAAAGACAATTTTCTTCACCTGTTAAAATTAAGTCAATGAATTAATTTTTTCCCTCCCTCCTTTCACGCAGATACAGCATTACGGTTTCAGTTCCTCTTTTGAGATCTATTCTCAATTGATACTTTGATCCTACTCATAAAGTCAGCGGCAGCATTTACCTTATATTATTCTAATACGTTTCATCGCAGTTAATGTTTTGAAACAAGTAGACAGAGTCTAGCGGCTCTAGCCTAGAACCGAACAATCAAGATCGACTATAGATCTAGATAAAGCTAGTGCTTTTAAAAATTAATTGTCGTCATGCTTATACTGGTGAACTGTATGATTGTAATATCTATATCCATATGTATGTCTATCTGTCTTTCTGTCTATCAATCTGTGCATCTATCTGTCTAAATATCTGCATCTTTCTCTCTATCTGTCTATATATCTGCATCTTTCTCTCTATCTGTCTATATATCTGCATCTTTCTCTCTATCTGTCTAAATATCTGAACTTTCTCTCTATCTGTCTAAATATCTGCATCTTTCTCTCTATCTGTCTATATATCTGCATCTTTCTCTCTATATGTCTAAATATCTGCATCTTTCTCTCTATCTGTCTATATATCTGCATCTTTCTCTCTATCTGTCTATATATCTGCATCTTTCTCTCTATCTGTCTATATATCTGCATCTTTCTCTCTATCCGTCTATATATCTGCATCTTTCTCTCTATCTGTCTATATATCTGCATCTTTCTCTCTATCTGTCTAAATATCTGCATCTTTCTCTCTATCTGTCTAAATATCTGCATCTATCTATCTCTCTATCTGGCTGTCTATCCATCCGCTATCTATCTATAAGTAGGCCTATATATTTTCTTTCTCACTGTCTATCTGTCTGTTCATCAATGGGTCTATTTACCTGACTATCTACGTTGTCAATCTATCTCTGTCTATTTATGTATCTAAATTTATATCAATCTATCTATAATCTATATCTCTATCTATATGTTCTTCGTCTCTCTGCCTATTCATCTTTTTATCTGCCTGTCTTTTTATCTTTCACAAAGAGTATTGATAAGGAATACATGCAATAAATTATTTGCAACAGTGAACAAAGTATTTTGAAAAACTAATAAAAAACAAACAACAACAAAAAAACACAATTGGAATGTTTAATACAAATGCACTTATAGCTTCTGTTCTGAGCAGCTGTTTCCTTGATATACGATTGACAAACATTGCTGCAGATTACTTAACATATCCATAAGACGTCAACTAAACTCTCTCTCTCTCTCTCTCTCTCTCTCTCTCTCTGTGTATATAAATATATTGATATATTATATTTCAATAACGGCAAGAACAGAGAGATTTAGGAACTCTTTTGTTCCACTATCAGTGAGAATCTTTCAAAACAATAATCAGTCAGCCAGGAAATACAACAGATGACTCCTAAATGATACTTTTTCTTGTGTGATAGTGTGCGTGAATGTGTGTTTGTGTGTGTGTGCTTGAGTGCAAATGGTTCTTTTATTTTGATTTAAATATGATGAAAGATAAAATTTATGTAATCAAGTCAAATTTCTATTTTTGTTAATCAATAAATTAATCACATTTTATCTTATAGACTATTTATATATATATATATATAATCAAGTCAAATATATATTTTTTAATCAATAAATTAATAATATCTTATCTTATAGACTATATATATATATATATATATATATATATTTATATACATATGTATATATATATATATACATATATATATATATATATATATATAGAGAGAGAGAGACAGAGAGACAGAGAGAAAGAGAGAGAGAAATATAGATATAACTGTATACAAATAACAAATTACATACCTATACAGCGCGATTCATAACAAAGTCTTCGAAAGCTCTTTACATTTACCATGTGTTAACAAAATAAATGGAAAAACTGTGTTTTTAACTTTGTTTACAAATATATAGATATACTTATAGATATGGTCAATATAGATATAACGCGAGTGTCTGTAAAACACCTGTAATCTAAATCGTTTCAGGCTTAATGAAAGTTTACGGAGCTATTAAGTATGACTGGGAAAGTGATCAAGCTAATGTATGATGGCATTGGGCGTGTCTATGATGGCATTGGGCGTGTCTATGATGGCATTGGGCGTGTCTATGATGGCATTGGGCGTGTCTATGATGGCACTGAGCGTGTCTATGATGGGATGGGGCGTGTCCGTGAGATAGCAAGGAGGGAGGACGCAAGTGTTAGACACATGGACTTAACTATTTTCACTTTAAAAATATGATCCAGTCTCAAATGACGTGCCGGTTTTAATACCAAGTATCTATCCATCCATCCAGTCTTGGTACATAGATCTATATATTATTATCTAACCATGTAGCCATCCCCCTATTCATCTATATATTATATCTATATACCTAACTATCTATCCACCCATTCATCCATCAATGTATCTAAGTACACACTAATTTATCTATTTAGCCACCTACATACGTAATTATCTTTTTCTATCTCACTAATCGATACATCGATTGAACACACTTGTTATATATATCCTAACAGAAAAGAGCTGCAAAGTTAATTACTAGCGAATAATCACAACAAGAGTAACACCAATACTTATATCACTAAACCTAGAAACACTAGAGGACAGAAGGACAAAGAGTAAAGTAGTATTAATAGGCCTACGTAAGGCATTAAACTCTAATTTGAAAATACAACACAATAACAACCTGTTGCAAAGCTCAGATAAACATAAGGACATAAACACTTTCCTTAATCCCTTTTGCGAGAACAAATGCATAAAAGTACTCTTTCTTCCCGAGTGGCATGCAGACACGGAACGGACTGCCTGAACATTGCTGAACAAAACAGGAAAACAAGTAACTTGACATCATTTAAAATACTAATAAAAATGCAAGATTAAACTCAGACGATGGATGAGCGTAGTATGCAATAATCTTCTTTATAGAAGGAACGTCTGTAACCTATAATCTATACACGCACTTGCGTTATTGTTGTTGTTTAAGATTTTAAAAAAGTACAAATTACTTAGGGCCTTCAACTACATTACTACAACTTGACAAACATCATGGATTCGTCTTTTCTTTCCATATCAACACATTGTTTGGTTTGTTAAATTTGAAAACCACACGAATCACACACACACACACACACACAGAATGTGTTTCAAATATAAACAGTCTTCGCCTTAAAAATCTTTTCTTTGATTTGTTATTCCGTAGAAATAATAAACAAAAACATATAGTGTTGGGAAGAAGAAGGGGGAGGGGGGAGGGGGGTGTGATGAGTACACTCAAGTTGTGGAGAGGGCGGGGGGGAAGGGGGGACTGAACATTGTGGAATGCTTGATGAATATATACGGTTACTGGAGAGAGGTCTTGATGTTCTGACATGAGATAGTAGACGGCCGATGAATGTGCTCCAACCGATTAGATAATGCAAAGGGGAGTGAAGCGAGAAGATTGAACTGTGAGTTACCGGACTTGACACTGGGTGCATTTCTTGTTTTACGCAGTAGGAACACTTAAGGGGGAAATAATCCTGAAGTTTTTACTAACCGTCTGTTTCATACCAAGAATCAAAGTTGTTGAAAGGCATGTAAACATACACGCACAAATTCACACACTCACGTGTGCAAGCAATTGGCAACGAGGAAGATATTTTAGATCAAAACTTTAACAAAAAGTGGTAATGGTATAAACGATCAGGTAAAATAGAGCTACATAGGAGAATTATAACGAAAAAACGAAACACATTAATTATTAAACAGAAGGAAATAAAGGGGATTAATACTAAAAATTACTGTACAAATAGTATAGTTGTTCTTTAGAACGTGTGTGAATACACATAAACAATAAACAGAGTCTGAGTCTGACACACTGCAAACACACATACAAACACGCAGGCCACACGAGAGGGGGGTACAGCCGTTACGCCGTGCCGGGGCCCACAAGAGCTTAGGGGGGCCCATGAATATTAAAATTTAAAATTAAATTGGCAATTACGCCATTATTTTACATTATTGCTATTAACTTGCTATTAAGCTAAGAGAAGATGCCCCAAAACCTCCTACAATCTCACGTGGCGCTGGAGCCCTTAATTTTGGTATTCTTTGAATGTGTACTTGAACATTTTGTTAAATATGCAATGAAACCTTTAGTTGTAATAAAGGGCCTAATTATTTTCGATATTTTTTAGGATCTCTTTTTTATTATTTTTCTCCAGAGACACTTACAAATTTTAATAAAGACCTATGAGCATTACAGGCTTACAGGTCTCCCTGTTAGCTTAGTAGCCTAGGCCTACATACTCTAGTACACAGGTTCTCAACCTTTTTCGGCTCATTGCCCCCTTTTACAATTTTTTTCCGCTCACCGCCCCGCAACTTAATTTTAATTAAACATAAATAGACCTATAATTAATTCTAAAACAAATTTATTTGTATTATTAATTTTATAAATATAAGAGACTTATTTAATAACACTAGATCTATATCATGTAGGCCTAATTTCTGTAATTATTAATGTTTAAAATATAAACTCCTTAATGCACAAAACATTTAATACAGGAAATGTTTATTTACAACTGTTTAACGTAAATTATTTTAATCCTCTAATAATTAAATCTTGTTTTGAATACCATAATGTTGAATGTATATAAAGAAAAAATAATAATAAGTAATATTTGTTAAATTACAAAACATAACTTTTTGGGCATCACTTTTGAATCAAATGTGGAAACATTTGTTAATAAAAGGGAGATAATTAACCCGTTACATTTGAGCTAATATTTCTGTTGTTTTTTTTCTTTTATAAAAAAATTATTGGCTTACATTTATAACTCTGAAATGATCAAACTGTTAAAGTATTAAATTTGAAAATTATATAAATATTATATGACTAAAGAATTTATATGTATATTTTCAAGCATTACAATAACTACCCATTTTGTATAATTACTCCGAATCTATATCGCTAAACAATAATATAAGGCCACCGCGCAAAATGAAATATAGGAAATCGCGGTAAAACTGAGATCAAAATATCTCTAATATTAGCATATGTTAGGACGACAGTGATCGGTCAGCAGGTTTGACAGGCCGGTGAACCAACAATAGGACCAGACGGCCGCATACCATATTTGCCAAATACTGACCCCTAATTCATCGAAAAGTCATTGCGATTCCTATTTCTTATTAGTTTAATAATGTGTATGCCTAATGTTGGGGGATATCAGATATTTAGCATCACTTGCGTTTACATCATATTTCATCCTAAAACTAATCGATTCAAATAGCTGAGGTGTTCAAATTATATCAGGTACGTTTGTATCGCCCCCCTTGCCCTTCACCGCCCCCCCCAATCGCCCCCGGGAATGTCAGCGCCCCCCTAAAGCCTCTCACCGCCTCCCGGGGGGCGATAACGCCCCCGTTGAGAACCTATGCTCTAGTAAGAGTCTAGTATGTCGCTGCATATAGCCTACTAGTACGGCAGTCAAAGCTAGTTAGTCGATCCTCTTACACTTTAATGATTTCCTGTGCGGTAGCCAAGAGGGGAGGTTAAAGGTATCATAATTTTAGACATAATATTGAAAATTTAAAACACATTTTTTTGTGTGTCATTTTATAAAATGTATTTTGGGAAGATTCTGTACAAAAATGTATGTGTCAACTGTATTGCCACAGCAGATCTAATCTTTGACTACACAACATACATTACTGGCGAATATTTACAACTGACAAGAGTATACACCATTAGTTAAATCACTAAACATAGAAACACTTCGAGGACAGAAGGACAAAGAGTAAAGTTGTATCCTAATAATACATAATGCATTAAATTCTTCTTTAGAAATGCAACTCAATAACAACATGTTGCAATGCTCAGATAAACATACTGACAAAAACATTTTCCTTATCCCTTACGGGAGAACTAATGCATATAAGTACACTTTCTTCCCGAGTGGCACCCGGTATGGAATGGGTTATCTGAACAAACCAGGAAAACCAGTAACCTAACATTATTTGAAACACTTATAAAAATGCAAGGCTAGACTCAGACGACGGATGAGCGTAGGACGCAATAATCTTATTTACAGAAGGTGCGTCTGTAATATTTAAGATAAGATCGATAGGTATACAACATATACATTTATTGTGATCACATCGGACAAAATTGATCTAAACTCTAAACTTATAACGTGGTTGAAGCAGTGGACACGGCATACTAACATTGTGTCGCCCGCACAATGCCCAAAAGAATTTTGTTTTACCTCAATTAAAATGTAAGGTATCCATCAAAGTTATGTAGACCCAGGGAAAAAAATAATTATATGATTCTAACACAGAACCATCGGTACGCCAATCCAACGCGCTGTCGCCTGGCCACCATGCCCATATAGGGGAAGGGGCGATAAATCACACCTATGTGTAATTGTACAAATATACTGAGATGATAAAACAAAAAGTTATTAACTTTCCTTTGCCATTAGCAAGCAGCTCGGGCTTAGTAAATTTTACATTGATAAATATAGGGATTTAGAGTTTTTGTGACCATTAGCCTTAGTTAGTTTAAGCCCACTGATTAATACATATATACATTTATCCTATGAAGATAGATTTGGTACTTGGTAGAAATCGTCTACTCGGTTAGAACCTAAATTTAAAGTTCCAGAAAAGGCTTATAATTTAAGTATCATCATCAAGCCCTTAACTGTTATGAACGTTGGTGGGAGCTAATGGACAAATTTAAGTATA